>JBBMKG010681505.1:0-11412 GCA_037834515.1 Lespedeza cuneata | reverse complement strand
TATGAATGATTATTAATTAAACTTCTTTTATATATGTGCTAAGCCATTCGCCTTGCTGGCCTACGGAAGGCAACTATATGGATACATTTTATGATTAAAAAAGCACTTTCTAGCACTCAGCTTTGACTCAAAACAAAGCATTTTTCTTATGCAGCTGAAAGATTATAATTAGTAAAACATTGAATAATTATTCAATGTTAAAGGCCAACCTTCGCTCAAAATACTAAACAAACTAAAAAAAAAAATTATTGTTTAGGTTTACTTCCCTTGTTTGCTAATGGAGTTGTATCATGTGATGTTTTTGAAGTGTGCAAGGTCCTTACTAAAATTGGCAAACTCACATCAATCTGTTCATGTGGTAATTTTTTTTTTTAGAATTTGTGTCGAGGCCGACTTCTAGAAATAACTAGTTTAAGGATATAAGCTTGAGGTTATACTTATTTTGCCGAGTATAAGTTGCTTCTTTTGATTTGTTTCCACTGTGGAAGATATGGTCATAAGATTGCATAATGTATTATAGAAAAGGACCCTATAGTGTGGCAAAGGACAGTGACAAGGGTGATGAAAGTGGTATTGCACGGTTGCACCAATCAGCTTTTGACAAATCAGCGACATTGAAAGGTTATTTTGCCGACGAGCTAGGGCTAATGTCACCAAATAATAATTATAATATTAATGATATTATTTTAAAAGCAATAACAGAAGATTCCATGTGTGAAACGAATA
This sequence comes from Lespedeza cuneata, assembly GCA_037834515.1. NCBI lineage: Eukaryota > Viridiplantae > Streptophyta > Magnoliopsida > Fabales > Fabaceae > Lespedeza > Lespedeza cuneata. The sequence goes on along the minus strand of JBBMKG010681505.1, from coordinate 10,686 downwards.
AAAGCCCCTGGGACTTTGAGCCATGGATGATAGCAAAAGATGGAAAGATAAAATATAGTGATGTTAAGTCAGGAGAATCAAACGATGCATGAGTCTAAATTTATGGGCTAACGTTATGACGATTTAGAGGTGACGCATGATCAAGATGGATAGAGGTTAACCTAGTACTCATGTGAAGGATATGAGGTTATTAAAGGAAAGAATGAGAACTCAAATAAAGTGACAAACATGCGGGTAGGAAAAACAAGCAGACAAAAATTTCAAAGAAGGGATATTGTGATCCAAAAAAGTAAAAGCAGTACTTAGCAATAAGGGGTAATCTTGCAATGTAAAATAGTGTTATTAGGGCCTAATAAACTAATGAGAAGCACACATGTTGAATTTGTGAAGAATAAAAGGTATATCAATAATGAGAAATTTGAAATAATGACAAGTATGGTTCTACATATGAACGTATTGTATGGCTTGATAAGTTGATACATCAAAAATAACAATCAGAATAGTAACTAACAGAATAATTATAGGAAATGCATCTCAAAATTAGTTTATTATTGTTCACAAATTAATGTGGATATCACGTTACATAGTCACGATATTCGTTAGTGATAGCAAAAATGATCACTTTGCATTTTAGACAACAATTAACATCATACAATTCATAATAGCAGTCATGTAAATAAGAGTTCTTAATCATACTTTTTGAGCTATATATAATTAACACAGAGATCAGGTTTTAAATTTAAAAATAAATGTACTAACTAATCTTGTGAGGATGAGTCCTACTGAATTAATTGACACCCATATTACAACAGACAATCTCCTTATAAGATGAAAATATAATAAGCTCAGTTTTCCCACTTGACCAGCTAAAAGTAACAATATTTACACCAACCTCAACAAAACCTCATTAAATAATGTTAAAGAATGTAAAAACTTCAATTCTTGTTCAATACTCATTAAATAGTGTTGATGAAAATCTAACGAACCAACCAACCATTTTATACATATTTGAAGCCAACAACTTTGGATCTTGATATCATTCCACCTTTCTTTCTTAAGCTGATAATACATGAACACATATTCCATAAGAACATTTAGTGTGCGTAAAGGTATGAATGAAAAAAAAAATAAGTAAAATTTAGTCACACTATCTTAAATGTGTAATGCCTTTTTTAATATCTATTCCTTTTGTTAAATAAAAGAATTGCGTAAAGATGAAAAAGTAACTGAATTTCATTATAATTTAAAGGGAATGCATAAAGATGGACTAAAAGCAAGGAAATATATAAACACAGAACAAAAGTAGTGTTTGCAACTAAGTTGAGAAGCTATTTTTGAACTTTTAAGTATATTGTTAGAGTCTGGTGACATAAACATTGTTCTTGTTTGCATGGTCGAAATCAAACTACAGCATGGTGTTTTGGACAATGTTGTTAGCCGCGCAAAATTCTTTCCAACCTCTACTGATCTTGACCATTTTCCTTTGAGTAGAGTGAACATTCAACTTGCAACAAATTCCATTTTTGTTGTTGAGAAAGAGGATGACGTAATGCAATTTCCATGCCATCAAAACATGCGCAATATTTTTCGGGAGGCTCTAAAAAAATGTTTGCAAAATTAGAATGAAAAACATTAAAGCTAATGAATTCAAATAATAGAATAATACGCTGATGATGTGGAAAAATTTAAAATCGAACCAATTGACTGCCCCTGGATTTGTAATGTGTCAGTGTAACTTCCCATTGTATTTTGTTAGGGATATAGGAATTTGCAATTGGTGCTTGTGTGCTATTTTTGTAGTTGTTGTACTGGTTGGTCTATCTCCTGTGTGAGTTGGTCTCCTTTGATAAGTGTGATATTGGGGAGTGATTTTTCTTCGTGTGTACCCAGATAACAAAGGTAGAGGGAATGATTCTCTGTCATCTTGTAGTAATGTCAAAGTTCATCCCAGCCGCCAATCAATCTATGGTCATACGGTTTAACCTCAAACATAAGAAAGTGTTCTTCTTTGTGAAAATTAATCAGATGCCATAGCTAGGCGAGTTCATGGTGAAAGTGCTTATACAACTTCAGATCGACGAAACCATAAGACTGGAGATGGGGAAGGAGTTAGAAGAAATAAAATCATTTAGATTAGGTAATGAGTAGAAATCAAACGATGATATGCGATAAAGTCGTATAAGTCAGGGTTTCCTTACCTTTGATTGATCGTTGATTATGGTGAGAAAGGCTTTTGTTGTTGCTTGCAAAATTTTGTCTAAATCATCCGTTTCGATTCTGCCAGGCTATGGTTTGTGTTGGTATTACATATTGCATTTATATGTAGGTTAGAGTTATTAACAATAAGTTCATAAGCTAGATGAGTGGGCCGAAACTATTCACATTCTTGGAGTTTGTAATTAATTGAAATTGTTGTTGAAACGTCATAGACACTGAGCAATTAATAGGTACAATGAAAATTGGGAAAATTAAGTGTAGTGGATTTTTGCAGATTGAATTTTGACTGACCATTCTGGCATAAGGTTTGTCATGGAGTTTAGTTGGGCTTTATCCATGGAGTGTAATTACAGATCATGTGTAATTAGTAAAGTGCTTAGTAGATGAAAAAATAATTGTGTTTTAGAGCAACACATTTTAGTTGGGCACGACTGTATAGACTAAAAGCCAATGATAGAACATAATAGAAGTACTATATTACAAAGAAGTACTGTAAATATGGTAAAACATAACATGTAAATGTAGACAAACAAATAAAAGCATTACATATTAAACATAATATTGACTTAGAAGAGCAACATATCGTGGTTGTCAATGGTTGGGGGAGATTATGCTGCAATAACCTATTAATAAAATAAAAATAGGTAATATGGACATAATTCTAGGCTAATGATATAGATGCAGAGTATTGATTGTTACTTTATATTTGGGGATGGGAACATGTCTCACATAACTGTTATCTAGAAGTCCATGGTTTGTTAAGTTGAAATCATATTTGTTTCGTTAGTAAGGGCATAGTGAGAGACAAAATGAATAATATAGAAATAAGAAAAAATTGAATAATTTCAATTATAATAGATAACCTTGTTAATAAAGGCCCAAATTCAGTCATGTCTTGATTAATGGATAAACTCATATGTGTTAGAATTGATTGTATTGAAATATTGCCTTCATAAAACATGGATAAGTCAAGTAGTAGATAGTGGATGAGGTAATTCATATCTCCCCGAGTTGAGGATTTGATGATTAAATACCAAATAGTAGAGGACATTGGTTGCTGATCTTAGCATATTGTATTGTCAAAATAGGAATTGTTGTGTTTGGATTGGTCAAATACTTGTTGGCTTGATTAGCTAAATCATCTTGGAGAACATACTCAACTTGTACCCTGAATGTTTGGATTGTTGTTAAAAATTAGATAAATAAGAATAAAGGAGGTAGAGATAAAAAAAATTGTACGTGTGATTGAAAGTTCAAGGATTAATTTTCTATATCTTTTTCTGTTCTTGAGGTAGGATAGCACTTCAGATTTTGCTATTATCGCTACGAGCACATCTATGCATAAAAGTTTGGTGTGTCAAGTAATCATAGTGATCATGTTAATTTTTTCACTAAAAATGGTTGATGTGAGATACCTATGAGAAAGGATGATGTTGTCCTCATTATTAAGATGTCATTAAATATTACAGGTGTTAAGCCTATATCAGTAAATGGCTGTTTATTTAGAAGATTAATTTCAGAGTCCTTATTTAAAACTAATAAATACTCATGACTTGTCATTCTTTCCTTTGCATCATTGATCCATAGCTCTGGATTATGGAAAGTATATATTGACCCTTGTTGAATGTTGAGATTATGTTAATTGTGAAACTCTTCACAGATGAAAGCTTCAATATTTGTTCGTTGCACCATGTAAGAATAGTTAACATGAAGGAGTTATCATGATATAGAAAAAGATCATTGATGTGTGTAAGCAAATAGGTAGCTAAGATTTTGTATTTACCTCTATATCTATCAACATGAGTTGGAGATGTGGAATATGTTTACCATCAGATACTATGCATCCACCCCAAACTCAAATGACTTTGGCCTCAAAACTGCACGAGTCTACTGAAGAAGCTATTTCTTTTATTTTGATAAGCCTAATATGTAGAGAAGTCATGTTATCAAAGGTTAGGTAGAGATAATAAATATGTGAAAGGTGGTATACAGGCCAAATGCGTTTTTGGTTTTGGCAAGACTAATATATCACTGTTAAAGCGGTTGAAAGGGTCAAGTTGCATGTGATACTTTAATTTTTATCAGTCACTATTTATACTTTTGAAGATATTATATGTGGTTGATGTGCATGATGTCACACTATAGTACATATAGCTGTGCTTTTTGGAATATTTGAGACTAAAAGATGTACTTTATTTGTGCTATGTGATTGGATTGTAAATTTTATATTGAATATTATGCCGGTATATCTGGCTGGAAGTAGCTTTATGTGTAATCTGAGAATGTATTATCTTGCTTATAGCAAATATGATATTAAAGTAATTGAAATAATCAAGAAGGAATATTAGTAGATAAGAAAATAGAAGGGACATAAGTATTAAATATAAAAGCATTTTATCAGAATGTTAATGTGGAAATCACATTAAAGTGGTATGTATTGATGTGGCAAAAGAATTACTTAAAGATTAGAATTTTGAAATTATTATTTAACTAATTCTTATGCTAGGATTCAAAAATGATAATAGCAAAAGTTACAGAGGAAGAAGCAGCAGCGATATACTGTAGATATATGAAATATGAAACTAAGGATTGTGAAGTGCAGAAGCTTGTTAGAGCTATGTTGAACTCTGCCACATAAAATTGAGAGGTATGATTCAAAAGTGATTGTTCAGTTATCAGGAACTATATTTGGTGTAGGTGGACATAGAGAATGACATCTATGTATGTATACAATGTACCTCAGCAAACATTCTAAAATACTTCTTTGTAAACAATATTGGTGGTTGTTTGGAGGGGCTTATTTTCCTTATCATGACTTAAAATCTTTAAGCCTTGCTTGCTTGGAACCCTTGAAATTGCAATATCGAATTGGCCATGGCTAAAGAACAATCTAGGTAAATAAATCCCAATGCATGCTAAAGATTGACCTTGAGATTTGTTTATTGTTATCGTATATGACACAACTATAGGAAATTGTCTCCTTATTAATTTGAATGGTCATGGGCTTTGTAAGGGAGACATCCACGGAATGTAGACTATGTTGTTCATGGTCCTAGAAGATATAAGTTTTCCTTCTATGACACAATTAGCTAGTGTTGTAACTATCAATCTTGTTCCATTGAACAGTGCCTCCGCGTAATCTATGTTCCTAAGTAGTATATAATGGGGTAGTCAACCTTAAGTTTAGTCCTGTGACTCGGAAGGCTTGAGGTAGAAAGTGTATTCAAGAATTCTGAGGTAATAGCTTCTAAGGGCTGACTTTCTACAATATCTTATTTGTCTATAGAGTTACAACTTAAATATTCCCTTAGTTTTCCTATTTGAATAAAGTTTTTTTTGCTAGTTTTAATCAATAGTAAAATGAGACATAACAGCAAAAAAAATGATATTAAAGAGGACAGTAGTACTTGAGATTAAATTAAGAATGTAATTGACTTTATTGATAATATCAATTGTGGAAACCAAAATTGCTCTACTACACAAAAATTCTAGATCATCAAATCTTTGTGTTATTCATGGATATGTGCTATCAACAATAGCATGGATGAGGTCTATGAAAACAGATATTAGTAATTCAAGTGGAATTGTAATTGAGTCATATCCATCATTCTCGTATGAAATTTTCCCTTCACCAACATCAAGTACCCATTGACTACATTCCTGAGCTCAAAATTGTTTAAATTTTATAGACAATGTAAGAGTCACATATTTTTTGTGAGAATGAAAACTTCACAATTATCCTAGAGATACGATGCATTCATAGTAGCATGGACAATACTAACCCGATTCTGCTTGGAATGACAAATCTCTTCCAAATACAATGACCTTGCCGCCAAAAATCTTGGATTCATCAGTATTAGTTTTCATGATGTCTCTCAATGACCTATCGAGAGCTTTAAAACAGAATTTGTGAGCCATGGGAGCTTCATCCTATATGATTAATTTTGTCATTTTTAGCAATGCTGCAAGCTCACTTCCTTGATGAATTTTGCAAACAAAATTATCTAAGGCAAACACAAGAATTTTAAACCTTAAATGAGTAGTTCGACAGCCAGGTAACAATAGGGATGCTATATCGCTAGATGCTACATTTAGAACAATACTCTGTTGTGCACGTAAAACAGCAGGTAATATTTTCCACATGAATGTCTTACCTGTTCCACCATACCCATACAAAATGTACATCCTACCTTGATTGTTGTTCATAGCATTCATGATCTTTTGATGTTCAGTTGGAAAAATTATGCATGTGGCATAATTTTTAATAGAATGTGATGAATACACTATAGTATTTTTTAGTATAACCTATGAGTGACTGGAAATAGTTTTCAAATTGTTGATGCATATCATTCACATCATAATCAGTCTTGCATGAATAAACCTATTGCCAACTAGTTCAATAACATAATTATCAGGAAAAGGGAAAGAAGGGAAGTGCTTTAAACTTCTACTGTTTTTGTTCAACAGCTTTTTTATTTCAATTAATGTCAGGTTCTGCAACTCAACGAAGTGAGCTGCAAGTCTATGAAATTAATCAAGTCAGATTTAGAGTTGAAGCATATTTATTGTGTAATGTATGATTACATGTAGCTTTATACCTAGAATATGTAATGCTCTTTTTTGCTCAAGTAGAATACCGTTTGAGAGTCATTCCTAAGTCTAATGCCAAAATGTTTCAGGACTATTAATACTGTTGGATAGCAGTATTGTGACAAATAACTTCCACAAGAAGTATCCTGAACCACAATCCTTAGCTTCTTTAACTGCCTTAACAAATTCTCTGTCATCTTCAAGGAATCCTAATGCAAAGCATGCTTCCTCAAAAGTAGGATAAACAATATTTGCAATCGTGCAAATATCTTCATAGGAACAGGGTCCTTTAGAAACAGCGAGTACCATTCTCAAATAAAAAAGTTCTTAAGTGCTTAGGGGAACCCAAATTAGCCTACCAATAGTGTTTCCTTTTTTTGAATCTCTAGGATATATTTTTTTAACATAAACAAACTTAGTGATGAATTGCACATAAGTGAGATTAACTGCTTCAGCATGAATCCTGTTTGCTTCCATCCAAGAGGTAAACATAGATTCACACACATTTAGCTTCGACAAGACATCATCAACATCAGCATCATCATGGAAGTAAATTGGTTGCTGACCAGGTAAGTGAAAAAATAGCCTTTCAATTGCTAGATTTTGACCGTGAATGGGAAATGCGAAAATCCACCAGCAAGTTCACATGGTGATATATACATGCAGTTAAGGTAGTGTTGAATCTCATCAACATGAGCATCAGTATTGTGTATGCTCTTATTTGAATGATCTATCACTACAGTGATTCGATCATATCTCTTATTAATGCATTTAAATAAGTTTTTAATTCAAGTACTGTGGTTACATCATTTAATGTTGATGTGAGCTTGATATCTCTCCAACAACCATATGTTATAAGGAACAACACTTCATTTATCAAGTGACACGCCACCTTTAATCAATGATCTCCCATTGTCTGCTCTTTTATATATTAGGAAACCATCTTGTTTGATAATTGTGTGCTGCTGGAATTTCTTTGGATAATATCTAAAACACTTGTCATTCTTCATACATGGAGAAGATGTATTAGATGTTCCACAAGGTCCATGCATCATCTGAGTTTTCACTAAATCATGCAAATTTTTCATAGATTGAGGATAGGGGATCTCGACAAAAATTATTCTATCAATGTCATTAGTCGTGGGATATTTGTCAGCTGATGTAGAAATAGCAGCAGATGTGTATGTGGTAATCCACGCTTTTAGGATTCTATTGTATACATATCTGGAGAAAAAAAATAAAATTGATGATAGAAAAGGTGGATAGTTATAATGAAGAAGATAAATAATAAATCTTGTTGTCATAGCTGAAATCAGAAACATGTATCTTACATGCAATTACTCTGCCAAGTTTATTTTTCTTGGCCAAATCTATCAAAAGTTGCTCAAATTTAATTTTGAATACTTTGACAACTATGTCAAGCCTATAAACTACAATCAAATTCATTGTAGAAAGTATATTCGCACTTTAGGCCCGTTTGGATTGCTTGTGAAAGTAAGAAATAGGTCTGGAAAAATAATATCATTCTCTTGTCTGCCAGTATGATTATTAGATGGTTGGCTCAAACTTTCATATTTATCAACTCTTAATTTTGATTGATTCATCCTTATGAAAGAAAGTTGTTCAGATTCAACCATAGTATAACCATCAACTAAACATCCTTATGAAAGCAATGTATGTGCTTCATTTGTCCTTGACTGAATCCTGAAACAAAGCCATTCTCTAATTATTAATTTATTTTTATTGCTACCTTTGAAGCAATGTTCAGCCTTGTGGAGAACATCATGCCGATATCCATCCCTTCCATAGGCAAACAGAAGTGGATACTGGTAAGTCAAGTAACTTGAGTGGAGCTCATCTATCTGTTGTAGCTAATTGCTTTAAGTTTCCAAAATTATATCTCTTTTTCATGTAGAGTCAACCTTACTTGGAATTAGTGCAGCAACCTCAAATACATGGGGTATATGGTAGATCCTCCCAACCTGTGATCTGTTGGACATAAGCCTTAACTTTAGATCATGACTGCTTTATTTGCCAATCTATCTCTAACTATATGAAATGATTTTGCATGGATATTATGACAGTCCAACATATGTGTTAATCTAATAAATGTTTCTTCATGTACATGCTTATTGTTGGCCCTATAAATGTAAATTGTTAGTTAAGTCTAATGAGAATTAATATTAAATACCCAACAAACAAAACTCTATTGCTAATTTCATTTTCGGAGTCATACATGTATAGTTGTGCATACTTTGGCAGTTTTCCTTTTGATGGCAATAAGCTACCAATTCTATGACAAGTTTGCCCTTGTATCCAAATTGTTGGTGGGCCTTTAGTACCTATAAGTGAATTGTCAAATTTTACTCCTAGTGAAGTGAAAGAGAACATCATGTTGTATAGGCGGATGTTTTTTTGATAATTTCTGCTTTCAATTACTTTATTGTCACACAATAAGTTTTGGAGTAATAATGGAGGCTGTGAAAACAGCACCTGCACCTTTCCATTGGCACAACATAATTTGAATTTTAGGTTTATAGTGTCTTTGTACCTTTGAATTCATTCTTAATACCACATGTTAGCATTGCAATATGTACATTGTATGAGTGGTTGACCTATATCAAAATATCCTACCAAATTTGTTTGAAAAGTGGATGTTTCATAAGATATGGTAAGTAAATAAATAAGAATTGAAAAATCAGGACTCGAAAGTTCAAGAGTGAAGAATAAGGGGTGAATGTGACCTTTTTCATTGTGATGAGATTCACGTTCCTCAGAACTTAAACTCAAAACTGAATTGAATCCTAATACATCTTATACAGAAAATCAAAAATATGGTAATATAATACATTTAAAAATAGTGGTTTGCTTTTGCTACTTGTGCTAAAGTGGTGGTTAATAACAAAATCATTAAGTTGGGGAGTTTCGGATGTTGAGCAGCTAGTATTTTGATACGAATTGAATTGATTATTGACTTGTTTAGACTTCTTGGTCAATTGGACTGCCTATTTATGGAATGCGTCTGTGGAACTTGGTTGGGCTATTAAATTGTTGGAAATGATAAGTTCCACAGTAGTATCATTTCTTTACATGCCAGACGAAGAAGATTGTTGAAGATGTGATTTGTTTCTTTACAGCGATATCACTAATGATTTTCTTTTCATTCTTGCTTGAGCTGCAACATCTTTTTGACTTCTGTTACCATGTTGTATCAGCGTTTGTTCAAAAGTACAGTAATGTTATTGACTGTTAAATGATTGACCATCATAAGAAGTTGAATCTAACACAAAGTTGGGCCTTGATGTAGCAAACAACAATGATCAGATATTATACTAAGACAGCATAGTTAAAAACTCAATAGAGTGTTTTTGTCACCTGTGGTATATTGTGGGTCAATACAAGTATCTATATGCTGCATAGATTGAGATGTTGAACCCCCAATATCATGACACAAATTGAACTGACCAGTTTCTTATCGAAATCTTTTGTTCAGCTTAAAAGGGTTAATAGACACTATGTTTGTAGAACTGTTCTAATGCAAGAGAGTGTTGGAAGTGATATGTGTAGTTGAAGTGTTGGTTGTTAAGATCATAGGGGAAAGTGGTTGAACCTAGAATTGGTTTGTTTTAGTATCCTTTTTTTTGCATCAAATATTTTCTATTCATCCTTGCTTGAGCTGCGACATGTTTCTTGGATATGTCTGCATATTCCATTACTATTTGTTCTAAAGCATAGTCTAATGTCATGAAATGCAAAAAACTGGAGCAGTAGTTGCGGTTTTAGGAAATAATCATTAGAATTATATCTGCATAGTACATTAGTTGTTAAATCAATAATTAAACTTAAACATCTTTGGAGATTAACTGGCCTCTATATAGT
>JBBMKG010681504.1:0-11406 GCA_037834515.1 Lespedeza cuneata | reverse complement strand
TATATATATATATATATATATATAAACATTTTTATTGTCGACCTTTTAAAGCTTGGACTTGACTTATTTAAATTATCAAATCTAATATTAAGCTTGAGTTTCTTTGTTTAATTAATTAAATGAATAAGGTTGAATGAGTAATTAAGCAAAAGAGGCTTAGGATTCGTTTGGTGGAGTGGAAGAAAATGGAATGGAATGAAATAAGTAAGAAATATTTAAATTAAAGTATAGTATAAAATGGCATGACCCGCATAGAATTCGCGTTGATTTATTTTTTATTTAAAAATGGGAGAGAGAGATCGTGAGTTTAAATCTCTTATAAAACAATAGAACATTAACAAAACAAATTAATAATTAATTACTAACATCGATAACAAATAAGCCAAAATGAAAAAGAAATTGGTTTCATGGTTTTCTTTGGGTTGATTGGTGCATGGGACATTACCTACACAACACCTTTTTGCTCTTCTTCAAGGTCTCCAGGGAGTGAAAGGTGTGTTTCTGATTCTCCCTATGCCATATCAGGAATCTATGTAAACATCATGAGTATCTTAGCCTATTGAGAATTAAGATGATAACGGGACTCGAATACGTGAGATTAACCCAAACTCATTTCAATTTTAATGAGAAAAACTCTCTTTGACTTTCTCTTAATTTGAACCGGTTTTTTATAGATGGGGACAGGGACGAGTATGAGGACATAATTACTCGCTCTGAATTCGTATCTGAACCTACCCCGCCACAGATAAATAAATAATTTTACTAATTAAATAATAGTTTTTTGACAAAAATTAAATAATACTTAAAATTACATTTTTTTACAACTTAAAATTATATATTTAACTAAAAAATAAATTAATTCTTAAACTTTAAATTTTCAATTATTTGTTATATATTATTTAAATTAAAATATAACTAATAATTAAATACATAATGTTTAAGAATTTTTTTTCCTCTAAAATGGTTTGACTTCTAATTTGAACTTAATAAAATTCAACCGGAGTGATAATAAATTTTAAAATTCAAAACCTACTTTTGAAAAATTCAAATTCACCTGATTTTTATAAAGACAAAAATGAAAAAAACTAAATCTGCCTCTAATCTTCCCAGTTATCATCCTACTTACAACTTCTAAGGGGACATTTGTTTCAAATATTATAATTGTATTCTTGGAAATGTGAGGATGAAAATGTTACATTCCCATATTTATGTAAAGTTATAGAAAAATATTTTTGGGTATTGTTTAGTGGCGGATCTAGCAATTTTTCCTTGTGGGGGCAAAAAAATGACTTTAATATTTGGGATTTGTATATATGTAACAACCATATTTTTTTCTTTATTTATTTAGATTTTAGACCTGTATCAAGTATGAATTTTTATTTGTGTAATTATATTATTAAATAAATAAGTTTTAAATATAATTTTAATAATGATAATGAAAAAAAATAATAAGATAAAATGATGAAATTAATATTTTTTTTCTTTTTTATAAAATTTTCCCTTTATTTTTTTAAAAAAATATTTTATGAGGGCAACATTAATTTTTTTTCTAGGGGCAAAATTTTTTTTTTTATATATTGTAAACTAAAAAAGAAAAGTTTGTGGGGGCAATTGCTCCCTTAAGCTTTAACGTGGATCCGTCATTGGTATTGTTTATTCACAGGAATTAATAATATTATATTTATTTCACCTTCTCTCTATTCCTATATAAAACAGTGAGAATGTTATATTCCCATGGGAATGTGAGTATTAAATGCAATTAAATGTAAGAATATAAATATTTAATTCTTTTTTATTTTAATTTATTTAAAAATTTAAAAAATATTATTAAAAATAATAAAAAATTACTAAATACATTCTTTAAAGATATTCAGGATTAACATTCTTATCTATAATATTTCAAGAAATCATGTCCCCGGAATATAAATGAAGATCGAGACATTAGCTCAACCATGCATTACGTGAAGGCAATTCTACTAGCTAAATGGGGGCCTTTTTACAAGACGTTGAATTTGTAGTTTTGAACCATCTTCCAACAGATTTGGGACTTTGTTTCCCTCATGCCTAGTTGCTATCTTCAATTTTTTTCCTCTCCTGATTTGAATTTTTTTTGTTTCTTCCCTGTTGTACCAAAACAATAAAAAAGAAGAAGATGGAAGTAGGAATATGCGAGGGTATGGAAGTAATAGTGAGTGGAATAGAACCCCATTTTGTTAAGACAAGAGATACAGTTACTCCCACCAACCAATGAAAAAGAGCACCCCTCCCTTCTATACCCCAGTCATCAACCATCACACAAACACACACCACACCTATTCCCTCCTCATCAACCAACTAAACACACACATTCACAACACTTAGACACAACAAACATACACCGAAATCAAAAAACATGTCCCAAGCCTAACTAACTAACATTCATTTCCCATCATGGCCTCAATCTCAGGCATTTGCTCATCCTCCCCTTCTCTCAAAAACCACTCCTCCCCAATACGACGCCGTCCCTCACTCTCCTCACTTTCTTCTTCCAATCCCAAACCCTTCCCCCCGCGCTCCCTCGCGCGTGAGGCTCCCGCGCCGCAACTATCCGCAATCTCAAAGCGCGTGGACACAGGACTCGAGAAGGAGTCACGCGCGCTATGGCTTCGCTACGTGGAGTGGCTATTCCAGCATAAGGAGCTCGGACTCTACCTCGACGTTAGTCGGGTCGGGTTCTCCGACGACTTCGTCCGCGAAATGGAGCCCCGATTGGCGGCGGCTCTCCGCGCCATGGAGGACCTCGAAAAAGGAGCAATTGCGAACCCCGACGAGGGACGCATGGTTGGACACTATTGGCTCAGAGACTCTGCACGTGCGCCCAATTTGTTCCTCAAAACGCAGATTGATAACACGCTCGACGCCATTTGCACCTTCGCTAACGATGTCGTCACCGGTAAGGTTAGTTACTTACCTAGTTAGTTAGTTAGTTACTTTGTCTGGGTAAAGTATCACTTTAGTCCGTAACTTTTAGGGAAATAGGGGTTTGACTTTCACATTTGTTATTCAATTTAGCCTATAAATAACACTTAGCTGAGGTTATTAAGTTATAAGCGCTATCTATACCACAACTTCGAGGAATAAATTGAATATCAAAGTTAAAAGTGATTGACTTATTTGTTAATTTTTAAAAAATCAGAGATTAAAATGACATTGTTTCTAACTATCAAGGACTAAAATGATACTTTACTTAGTTTGTTCGAACTTCAAAGTCGCAGCTCGGTTAGTTAGGTAGTTAGTATTGTTTGTGTGGTAACCGATTGTGTTGTGGTGGTTTGGGTTTTGGTAGATTAAGCCACCGGAGTCGCCGGAGGGGAGGTTTACACAGATACTTTCAGTTGGGATCGGAGGTTCTGCGCTAGGACCGCAGTTTGTGGCAGAGGCGCTGGCTCCGGATAATCCTCCACTCAAGGTAATCATCTTATACAAACAAATAAATGAATGATTTATACTGTGATTTCTATCAGTGCCATGTTCAGATGTCTAGAGCCTGGGATCAAATTTAGTTCCAACAGTTTAGGACATGTTCTTCCATTCATTCACTAAGTAACATGTGTAATAAAGGTGGTCCCTGAACTTCTACGCTCTCTCCTACCCAAAACTAATGAAATTATATAAGTAGTCCCTAAAGTATTAAATCCATCAATCTAGTCCCTCCATTGTAACGTAGAGAGACTAGTTTGAATGATTTGTCAATACTAGAGGGATCATATAGCTTGACTTTTAATACTACAGGAATTATTTATATAATTTCTAAACTTTAGGGAATGTTCAGGAGAGAGGATTATACTTTAGGGACCAAATTGATAATTTACTAAATAATATATTGATTGCAATTTTCATTTTTAACTGCAAAACAGTGTAATGTTTGGTTTGAGAAAACAGTTATTGTTTTCACTTTTAATTGCAAATTACAAAAATAATCCTTATTTTCACTCTGTTTCCTGTTTGAGTGTTTTCAAAAGTTTACATAAGAAGTAGTAAAAGAAGATTGTATGCATTGCCAGTATAAAAGGTTTTATCCAGTTTCAAATTGCCATATATGATAAATTTGTTCGACTTTTACAATAACTATTTTAAAAGTTATAGATGTCTGATTGGTTGACTGACTTACAGTGTAATTTTTATTTTTTTACATTGATAGTGCACAGAAATTCAACTCATAGTAAAATAATATTTTTCATTATTTTCTATTTTCACTTTTCCTGTACATTGATAAGGCATTCTCTAACATTGTTATGGGGGTAAAAATGATGTTTCGGACTTTTGGCAGATAAGATTTATTGATAACACAGATCCTGCTGGAATTGATCATCAAATTGCGCAACTTGGCCCCGAGCTAGCTTCGACTCTTGTGATCGTGATTTCGAAGGTCTGTGTGGAGATTATACTTGTTTGTTTGATTATGGTATTAGTGGGATTTATTATTGTATTTTGATTTATCTTCAGAGTGGAGCTACCCCTGAGACTAGAAATGGCTTATTAGAAGTACAGAAGGCCTTTCGTGAAGCAGGATTGAATTTCCCAAAACAGGTTTAATCTCAGGTTTTCAATTTTCTTAAGAATTTCCTTTTAACTATTAATGAATGATAATGTGTTTAAATCTTAAAGATAGTATATTAGGTCACTGCTATGCCTTCTGTTTTCATAGATTTCCTTGCCTTGTCTACATTTTAATTGAGCTTCTTCAGTAATTAAAATTTATTCTTTTCTCTGTTTGATTAAAGTGGTTAAGTATTTGAATTATGGAAAATTACTTTCTATATTACCTTATATAATGTTAATTTTAAGTATATATCTATCACAATTTTAGTTATTTGCAATGTAATTTTTGTTTGCACTGTTATGGATTTCTCAATGACGTGGGCCCCGCACTTGTACACCTGTGGTCAGTTTGTGAACCCTCATTTCCATTTGCTGATGCGTGGTATAATAATGCAGGGTGTTGCTATAACACAAGAAAATTCTTTATTGGATAACACTGCAAGAATTGAGGGCTGGTTAGCTAGATTTCCCATGTTTGACTGGGTGGGTGGTAGAACATCAGAGATGTCTGCAGTTGGCCTGCTTCCAGCAGCCCTTCAGGTAATTGGCCCTAAACATAAACTCATTGCTATATTACTTTGTTGTTTAATATTAAATTGCAATGTTTCTTGATTCAGAGTATTGACATCAGAGAAATGCTTGCTGGTGCAGCATTAATGGATGAGGCAAATAGGAGTACTGTGGTATGCATATGTTTCCTGGCATTCTATCTAATGTTTTAATATTTGAGGTTGAAGATTACTTTGAGTGATGTGCTTATTTAGATGGAGGTTTTTCCTGTATATCATGAGATGATGATACCCAATTTACAAAGTTTTCTACTAAGAGGAACAACTTTTACTTAATGACTTGCTGCATCTATGTTTGAGTACTGTTGATGCTCCATGGGCTAAATACATGAATGGTGGTAGCCTAGTACGAAATATTTGGAAATAAGTATGTAACTGGTTACTAACAAGTGACATGCCTGTATGTTTGTATTCTGTAGTTTGTACATATAGCATCTTTGTGATACAAATGTAGGATTTATTCTTCCTTGTGACCATCCTCCCTCTAGATGAGTTATGACTTATGAGTGTCTATTGGGTTTTAAGGATATACAGATCTTTTCAGGAATCAGAATTAGATCTAATGCCCACCTTTCATTGGTTTTGAATTTGGCATCTCAAACCTATTGAGTGCTTTCTAATTACACAAACAGTATGTAACTTCAATATGTGTAGCCTAAGCTATAACATATCATAGACAGGCTGGCTAAATGTTTCCAGCTGAATCTGCACAACTTCAAATTAGAACTAGTCTGAATCTAGGGACCCATAAATTACAAAAGTTTAGCCACAAAAAGCTGTGTTATCTTTCAACTAAAATTCGATGTGACTATGCCATTATGGGCAAATCAATAGTAATGAGGCTAAATTGTCTCAAGGATCACTCTATAAATGTAACATGTGGCAATGGCACATATAGATTAAATTATCATGTTACATACAGCAAGAAGATTTGTAAACCCTATGTTAAGCTTTCCCAGTTTCATTAGTTTCCTACTTTCCGTCATAATGGCTGTAGAGTTTGATTCAACATCACCTTAACTATCTTTTTCATTGGACCTGCATCATTTGATACAAACAATACAATGTACAACAGAAAGGGGATGAGGGTTTACTTGGGGTTTCTTTGTCAAAGCAAGTATTGGAGTGGTTTGATTAAGGACTTAAGTGTTATTATAGCAGGTAGTTTATTGAGAGGCACTTGTAAATTGTAAGCAATCAAATGTGTTTTTAATTTTTTATGGCTTAATTTAATTTGGTGGCTATTTGTGTGCTGTTTATAGTATGTTAATGGCTAGTGTCTGGTTTTTAGGGCTTAATTGGTGGCTATTTGAGTCAGCCAAAGAAAATTGATTAATTAAATAAAATAAGGTAGATTAAGACAATTGTTATGGTAACTGGTACGACAATTAGTTATGTAGTACAATTCCATTTTAACTTTTTCCATTCTGAATGGTCAATTTTGACTCTCTCCTCAATCATAAAAGAACTCTTGTTAATCTATACTTTTATATGCAGATAAGGAATAATCCTGCAGCTTTGCTGGCTTTATGTTGGTATTGGGCTACAGACGGTGTAGGGTCGAAGGTAAGGATCATATATGGTTATAGTTTATGAATGATTAGCAACTGTATTCTCTTTCATGTCACTATTGCCTATTGTGATCTTTTCCTCCTTTTTATTCCTCAGGATATGGTTATCCTTCCGTATAAGGACAGCCTTTTATTATTTAGTAGATACTTGCAGCAGTTGGTCATGGAATCTCTAGGCAAGGAGTTTGACTTAGATGGTAATCGGGTATGTGAATGTGATATGTGTACAACTACCATTATTTTCATTCTTTGCCCTGCATTTTTGGGTGAAAATGCTAGAAGTTTTTCTTTAATCAATTTACCGCTGCCTGTATCTAGAAATAGCTGAATGGACACTTACTATCTATAGTTTAGTAATCACTTAAGAAGTACCCATTTCGCACTTTTAGATGGACCTCACCTGCTTTTATTATACCCGGGATATATTAACTTGATTGACATGCTGTTGACAAAGTGTTCTAGTTTGTATTTACATCCTTGGATGGTGGATCTTCCGTGCTACATGTTATTCACAATTGTGACAATATTTAATCTTAAACGCTTCACATCTTGATGAATTAATGTCATCTGGATTTGATTCCACAGGTTAATCAAGGAATTAGTGTCTATGGAAATAAAGGAAGCACAGATCAGCATGCGTGAGTTCTCATTCTAGTTTAAAGTCCGTTCATTATAATTATGGTTTTAATAGTCTAATATTTTTTTATTTTTATTTTTTTACCCAAAACAGATACATTCAGCAACTGAGGGAAGGTGTACACAATTTTTTTGTGACATTCATTGAGGTGCTACGTGATAGACCACCTGGTCACGATTGGGAGCTTGAACCCGGTGTCACATGTGGCGACTACCTGTTTGGTATGCTACAGGTCTGACCTTTAAATCAAGCATATTTTCATTGCATTTGGTGGTGATTCTGTTCAAGATTAGCTGTGGTTAGTTGTTATGTATGCATAGTGTTAAAAAGTGAAGTTTCTCCAGGGAACAAGGTCAGCCTTGTATGCTAATAACCGTGAATCCATCACAGTCACAGTGCAAGAAGTGACACCCAGATCAGTTGGCGCCCTTATTGCACTTTATGAACGAGCAGTTGGAATATATGCATCACTTGTTAACATAAATGCATATCACCAACCTGGTAAGCTGCAAACATTTAATCACTTTAGTCTGTTACAGGATTTTCTAGATCTCAGTAAAAATTTAAAATTGTTCTTTACATTCTCATGTACTGTGGTGGATGCTCTATGTTGGTTCAGAAGCTTGAGTGATGCAACTTAAATTGTTTTATTCTATTAGTGACTAATTGTGTCATCATTGTTATTTAACTGCTCCTGAATCTGATAATTAGGTGTGGAAGCTGGTAAGAAAGCCGCAGGTGAAGTATTAGCACTTCAGAAGCGAGTATTAGCAGTGCTAAATGAAGCAAGGTATGATGTATATCAGTCTTGTCTGTCTTAGCGAGAAATATTAAAAAATATACAGCATGTCATGATCTTCCTGAAAGCATGAATTCAGAGAGTATTGGTTTCTATTATTATGTCTACTTAGTATGCATTTGACTTGTCTTATAGTAAGAACTAAGAAGTGTTGGACCTCTTTGCATAGTCTTTTGGAAATTTCGTTATTAGTTTGAGATGATTGCCCCTCTTGTGGCTTAGAATTCACATTCCAATGTTGTGCTTGTTATATGCTCACTATTAAAGATAATAGATAGAGGAACAATATCTGGAATTCACACTTACATTTTGTACACAGCATCATTACTCTACCAATGTATTACCCAGTTTAGTCCATCACTAATTACTATTTATCTGTTTTTGTTTTCAGCTGCAAGGAGCCTGTTGAACCATTAACACTTGAAGAAGTAGCTGACCGTTGTCATGCCCCAGAAGATGTACGTACATACTTTTTGTCCCACCACCCCCCTCTCTTGATGTTCTCAACTAGGTTTATTAATTACCTTATAGGCCAATTTGGGTGAACTTCTCTAGAAGATCTTTTAAAAGAAGAAAATAGGAAGAAAAAAAATAAAATTAGTTTCTCCACAAACTAAAACTAGTTTTCTATTAATTAACCATTAATTAATTTGTCGATGTCCTCTCATCTTTTAGAGAAACTATATGAGAGAGCTCTTACAAATTTGCTAATAGTTAACTAATCAAGAGATTACGAAAAAGTTCATTTCATGTTTTTGTTCATATTTTTTGTATCTTGAAAGATCTTTTAGAAAAATGTATCCACACTGGCCCTAAGAACTATCAGTTTGATAAATTTAGTGACCTTTTTACCTTTTCTGCAGATTGAAATGATTTACAAGATCATTGCTCATATGGCTGCCAACGACAGAGCACTAATTGCTGAAGGTAACTGTGGTTCCCCCAGGAGCATCAAGGTTTTTCTTGGGGAGTGTAATCTTGATGAACTGTACGCTTGAGTTAGACTAATGAAATCCTCATTCATAATGGCATAGATGTGTTTGATTCCCATCGAAATTCAAAAGAAGTGGAGCTGGTTGCAATAAATTGTTTTGGTTGTTGGATCTCTCCATCTACAATGAAGATGATTTTTTTGAGACAAACTTTTGAAAAGGTGGTTGAGTTTTGGTGATCTATTAGAGTCATAATTCAATTCAACATTTGAATGTATGATATAACGAAATGGAGGATAAGGTCGGTAATATACCATTAAGCAGGCTGGTCTTTATGGAACTAGTGACCTTTTACCAAAATTTGACAATAAAAAGAATCATGATGAGCCTTTTCTGGATAAGTTATTGTATGTTACAATAAATTAGCCGATTAAGCACAACATAGCAAAAGGCATGTGATTGACATCGTAATGTGTGATGCTACCTTAATTCCGTTCCTTTTCATGTGTGCATCCTCAGTCAGTCATGTTTTGCTTAGTCACAACTGTTTGTTTCTGAGTGAATCCTGGCAAATAAATTCCTTGGACTTGTTTAAATATTTTTTTTTTAAAATAACCCAATTGAATTTATCATAAGAATTGTGTAAAATCACATCATTTCTTTTACGATATATATAATATAATGATAGTATTTGCTAACGCATGCACCATGAGCCATACGTTTACGAAATAATATTAGATGTTGTACCTAATAAAGCCAATAAAGGGGACAACTCAACTTAATATGTTTCTATCAGGCAACAAGTATATCAATTGGGTCGATTCAAGCATATTTCAACCAAATTGTCTGATTGTTTGGTTTTGAATTTTTTATTCTCAATTATTTGTCACTTCATAGATTAAGCTTTCACACGCAGCTGTCAATTGAATTTTGAACACTGTTGCCTGGCTGTCTCAGAACTTCGATGTTTGAAGTTTAAAGTTAAACACTAATTAAACATTACTCAAACCGCGTTCATATTTATCTAGTTCAACGTAAAACGTCTCTATTTTTGCACCTTATTTTGTGCTGAATGGATGCTCATGTGTACAACACACCACACCATGCCTATAATATGACCCATCTTCTCTGACATAACTTCTACTACTTCAATATTACCAAAAAAACATAACGGCTTTATTTTATTTATTTAACTCTATTATTATTATTCTTAGATGTAGGTTTCTAGATGAGATGTTGTTGAAGTTAAAAGGTTTGGTGGGCGCGTGTATCGTTCATTTACTAGCCTAAATTGCACAAGTTAACAAGTAACAACCAACCAAGTACGAGTGGAACTCCTACGTCAAAATGATAGTGTCATGATCAAATATTTGAAATGAGAGAAAATGTCAAATATCATAAAAAGTTTATCGTTACTCCATATTATTGACATTCAAAAAATTTCAAATTAAAGTTCCTTATTCCCTTCATGATTCTAGCCGTCAACGTGAAGCATATTCCTCTTCTCGTTGGTGTGACAACAAATTTCCCCAAAGCCATACACAATATTTCCCTTCAATGGCACTATCCATTCATTCACCGTCCTAACCAAGATGACTCACTAGATGTTTTGGTTATAGCCAACAACGTATAAACATAACAAAGAAATCGATTAGGCGTCAAGTGTGACCCACCACCATGTGCATATGCCACTAGTGGGGACACTTTTGCTCTTTTGGTCATTTTCTTCAGCACAACTGCGAATTATATTGTTTTATTGTTAAAGACAAAGACCACAAAGTGTCCCCACTACCAACGTTCGAGTTTCGATCCAGTCTTTAATGTTTGTTTGAATTAAATACATATAAAACTCGTTTAATTTATTTAAAGTAAAATTATTTCCCCCATTCCTTTCACTGGGCAAGTATATCTTATAAATTACGTGCTCTTTATTTTCGGCGTCAGCGAATTTTTTTCCTTTTTAGTCGGTGATAAATCAATAAAATAAGTATACGTGATCGTCCTTTTGAGCTTAGCCAACGGCGTCATATCACCATTTTGTTCGTTACATGTATTCATTCATACAACCGATTTCCTATTGTATTAGTAAAATATGATCTTCGAAAACGCTCCTATTCAAAGTTTGATATGAATGAAGCATATTTTCCATTAAATTCGCGTTATTTTTTTAATAAGTTAAATGTTAAATCATAATTAAAGTAAATGCGCCGACACACCTTCCGTGCCCCATTTCTGACACACCGCCGTCACCGACACGCCACCGACACGTGTCAGATACTCATTTGCCGTGTCTAGCTTTTTTTTTTTTTTTTTTTTT
>JBBMKG010681503.1:0-11400 GCA_037834515.1 Lespedeza cuneata | reverse complement strand
GCGATTACAATTAGAATGATCGTTACACCATGGGGAACAAAACCCCTCAATCAATTTCACCAAAAACACATTCAAATCATCAAATCCCAATTTCAAGGGTTTAACCCATTTTCAACACAAAATCTCAAATTAATCACAATCAATCCGCATCAGGGCATCAATTGGCTCGTCAATCATGAGTATATCGTAACAATGATCATTAGGAACAAGAATCATAAACAAAAATACCCAAAATCAACCCAAATTTGACTCTCTAACCCTACACATGCAAAACTATCCCAACCAATGTAATAACCTATTTCTTACCTCTTGTACACTAGATTACGATGTGGCGACGATGATGGCATTTTGGCAGCGACAACACGGCGGCGACAGCAGCGGCGGCAGCGGCTACTAAGAGGTAGGTAGAGAGAAGAGAGAAAAAGGTGTGAAAACCAAGATGAAAATGTAAATGTGTTATTTTTACTAAGGTAAACCTTCTTTTTCCTTCCCAAGGCCTTAGTGGCTTACTGGGCCTAAGTGCCCTGGTCCAACATCGGACCCAATTCATTTAGACAAAGTCAATTGCCTCGAGCCCATTCCAATTAATTTATAAAGACCCAATTTTCTCCTCGGCCCAATTCCTAAAATAATATTTAATTTATTTGTTAACCCCAAAAATACCATTATTAATTATGAAAACTCTTTTTATTTATTTTTTGAAAAATCGGGTGTTACATAGCCCAAGCTCAGCGTGGCATAGAACTCGGACTGAGCGCTAAGGAGTGAGGTCAGTTCTATTGTATGGACCTTGCGCTGAGTGTGGTACTCTAGGTCGCACTAGGCGCGAGTCACACTCAACATGTGGTTTGTCTCTTGCTAAGTGTGAGACCCTTGGAACTCCTTGTTCCCCTTGGGTCCTTCGTGTTTAGCATGGAATAAGAGCCCACGCTTAGTGCAAACAACCTGATAGTGAACACATGTTCCTTTCATGAGACAACAATTTTGTAAGGCCAATTGGGGTATCAATTGGTCTCCAAATCATACATGTAACATATCAAATTAATCATAATACAATGGGGAGAAAAACCCCTCAATCAATTTCATGTTACAACATGTACATAGAAAAAAAATCCCCAATTGCAGGGGTTCCAAACACTGAAGAATTTGAAATTCGACAAGAATAATAATCAATCGCATTGAGACATCAATTTACCCATCAAACATGTATAATTTGTGCAGTGATAATAATATTGAGCAAAAATCATAAATAGAAACACCCAAGAGGTTCTCAATTTGATCCTTTAAGGATCTCTTAAGGCATACAATATAAATCCAAATTGATGACTCCCCTCCTTACCTTAATCAAAGGACTTGAGTAATGCTATGCTACTACACTGGGGTTTCACCAGTTCCTCAAGTTTCACATTTGGCAACACGGTTAGGGTTTTCAAAGTGCAAGATAGAAGGAGCAAGAGAGAGAAAGAGAGAGAGAGAGTAGAGACGTATCAGAGTTGTAAAAACTAACTTAACAGTAAATATCTCTTATTTATATAAAAAGGGCTTGGCCCACATTTATCTTTATTATCTTATTTATTTAATTAAAATACTCATTTATCTATTCTACGTCATCTATCTTTTAACTCATATTTATCTGATAAACCATTTTCCTTTTTAGATATTTAATCCAAAACTATTATTTATTTTCTTTATTTTATCCTTTCCAAAACTATTTATTTAATTACTAGAACATTTCATTTATCTCAATAAATCTTATTTTTTTATCTACCTTTTCTAAAACCGTTTTACTCTTTCATTAGTTAATTATAGAAATCACTAATTATTTTTATTGTGAAAATCAGGATGGTACACCTCAAGTATCGTAATTGTATGATTTTGGTCCCTCAGTTTTCAATTGAATTAATTGAGACATTCAGTTATATTCATTGTGTAATTTTAGTCCTTTCATCAATTTTTCAAAAAAAATTAATGAATTTTTGTGATATAATGATAGGAGATGATGTGACAAATGAGGTGATGTTTAAATAATAACGTAATGTGAAAGTAGAACTTTATATGTATGCTAATTGTGATACTTTTATGGTGATAATTTGACGATGATGTGTCATATTAATATACATATAAACTTTAACATTGATGTTATGTTATCATTTAAGTATCACGTAAGCTGCCGCATCATGAACTATTGTCGTATCATTAAAATTTATCAATTTTTTTTATGAAAAATCGATGGAAGGATTAAAATTGAACAATTGTTATAATTGTGAGACTCAATTGATTCAATTAAAAACTTAGGGACTAAAATTACACTATTGCGATACTTGAAGGTCTAAAAGTGCAATTAAATCTTTTAATTTTTTAAATCTTTTTTTTTGTCGGCCCTAACCATAATATTTTATTTTTAGTCTCTTCCATCCAAAAATACTATTTTGGCTAGCAGTTATCTTCTTCACCCGAGAAAAATATTTTATTCTATTATTTTTTTTCTTAAGATAAAAGCGTTTATTATTATTTTTTTTAAAAAATGTTAAAAATTTATTTAAAGTTTAAGAAAATAAAAAAAATGGAAAAGGTCAAAATAATTCCATCCCATTTCATCAGAATATGCCGGGGAAGTGTTTTTGATAACTTTCAAAAAATATTTTTTGTTTCTAAACTAGTGCCTAGCTAAGTCAGTTTGCATAATATTTAAATTTTTAATCGGTTTCTATTTAATAAATTTCTTGTAGTATAATTAGTTAAATAAAAAAATTTAATATATCTTATAAAAAAGATACTAGATGTTAGGATCATGTTTGTTAGTATAATTTTATTTAGCAGAAATTAAACTAATAATATAAATTTGTTAGTATATATTATTAATATGATACATTATAAAAATAATAGCAAATGTTGATTTTATAATAATGAAATTATTTATCATAATTTATTTACTGTTAGTATAAACTCATGATATATATATATATATATATATATATATTTAATTTCCAAAAATTCAGGCTGATAAGTATATATCAGGTTTGCTGTTAAGAAATTATTAATGAATCAATATACATGATATTTTAATATAATTTGGCAAAAATATGTTAATAATATCAACTGTGACAAATTTTCAGCAAAAGGTTTTTACATTTGGATAATGATCAACAAATTCGTACAAAAATATATGAAATAAACCAAACACTTTTTCAAGAATAATTTCCTCACGACATCGTTAAACAAGAAGAGAGAATCTTCTTTAGTCACAAGCAAAAGAAGCATAACTTACATTCTTGAACACGCGAGAGATCCGCAGTGAACATGGGAAACCAGCCAAGTCGGAAGCAACTAAATTAATGTTCTTAATTACGTGTCTGCGTTTGTGAAAAAAAGAAATAAAAATTAAAGCATAGGAATTTCATTCTGATTATCCCTCCCAAGTTGGTAGTTGAAACAATGTACACGTAGTGGAAAAGTTTCTATGCCTTATGTATATATTCTTTAAATGCATGCATGATGGGAATATATAAGAAACCGTGTCTAAGATATAGTGATGGCTATATATATGATGCTCCATTGAGTTAGTATTCAACTATTCAAAAGGGTACTAAATGCATGGGAATTTATATGATGTGATATTTCTTGGACTTGTTAACCAAAAAGAATAATCTTGCATTTTGAATATGGTTCCGTATCCGTCACAACCAGAAAGTGACATTGCCCTATAGTAAGAAAGGTGAAATAGTATGAGTTCAACAACCCGATTAGCTAGTTAGTGATGTATACTAGTAGCTAGCTACAAGCTAGAATTATTGTGATCTATCTATCGGGGTAAATCCAAAAGAGAAAAACTAGAAGAGTTATCATCATTCAAGAATAAAAGCATCTCGTCCTTTCTCAAAGAAAATAAAAATGCATAGCTTCTATTAATTACTTCTTTCATTTTATTATAAATGTTGTATAAAAAAAATAAAAAACATTAATCATCTTTTTTTATTTATTTATACCCTTAATTAAGTTTTCAATAAAGGAAATTAATTTTCTTCAAAATAATAAAGTTAATTTTATAAAATTGTTACTCTCTCGTTTATTTATTAATTTTTTTTTCTACGGAAAATAACTTAAGACTATAGTCCTTACAATGCTTACACGCACGGCACGCAAAAATATCAAAATCATGGGTATTACAAAGCTTTCTCTTGCTTGGGATTTGACACTTAGATTCTATTCTGGCCAGCTTTCGTTTAGCATCAAATAAGAAGCTTGCATAATTAACGATCCCCATTGGAACTATCAAGTTTCCTTTAGCAATAGGAAGCGGATTCGATCCGTCTTGACTAGTGAAGGTGGTCACTTATTTTGGGCTAGGAAATGGACAAAACCAAACCATATATCACATATCATTTGAAATTGAAGATTATACTCAAAAGAGATATAAATACAAATTGTTACAGTTTCACAACTTTTTCTAAGTACTTGTTGGTTAATGTCTGGTCGTAGTTAAGTACACATATTTATTGTCTGAACTCATAAATCTCTATATTATTATAGGACTCATAATTAACAGAAAGGAATAATCATCAACTACTATAGAAGAATCTCCTCTATCGAGTTGGCACGTGGAGTTGCTTGACGAATACGGTGGCCGTCTAATTAATTAAGCATTTTGATCCCTATGTACCAGCTAAGCATATACTCCGTATCAGTTAATTAAGGAACGTTCATATACTCTTTTAATATATTCCATCTATACCGGCTAAACATTTAGAATAATTAATGAGTATGCATCGATAGGAGAAAATTTATAAATTATTCATGATATATTTATTAATTTTTATATAAATATTTTAAAATTTGTATTAATCATGAGTTTTGATTGAATGATTTTACATTGATAGGGTATAATAATTAACCTCATTCATTTTATTCACAAAGTCTCATTTTATTAAATGTTTTTATTTTTAAAATTCTTTTTTTCATTTTACAAAATTAATAAAGCATTAAATATATATTTTTCTATCATATTCTTAATTATTTATCATGTAATGAGAAAGTCTTAAAATAGTATATAAATGAAAAAATCGAATTAATATGAAAGATTAACATAAAATATTAGAAATTAAATAATATTACGAAGTCAGAAATATTGAACACGTGCTAAAACTTTAAAAGGAAAAGTGTCATGCACTGACAGTGGAAACATTGTAAAAACTTTATACTCTTATCCTATCACAACTCATCATATATAATAAATTTGGTTACTTTGATAATAATTAATTATACTATCTGAGGTCAACCCCACCACGTGTCATAGACTAACCACATCAATGTGGACAAGGTTGACCTAGTTCTCTTCATATTGGACATGCTCTTGCCATGATAAGAGTAGGTTAAGGTAGTTGGAAGGTTACACCATGTCCTAACTTCCTTGTCCATTTTTTATCTCTTCTCATATACAAACAACTTATCAAGTAAGTGTTGATATACGATATAGGCATTATATACTTGGAACTCAACCTCTAACTTGAGCTTCAAAGTGTTAATATTGCTGGTACATTTCATCTCAGGCAGAGGTTATTATTGATGTACTTTAGATCATCACTAGAGACTAGCCTATCAGAGATAAGCCTTGACACATACTAGTGTATTGGATTTAAAAATTACCCTAAAAATCTCATCAAACTTGAATTGTGATAAGTTGAATGCGTAAAATAATTTTACACTATAAGTGTGTAACCATTAAACTCAAACTTTAAACATCAAATAGATAAGACATATGGATTATTCCATAATTGATAAAGAAAATCAAAATGAAATAGGAAAATTAGTATTAAAAATGGAATTTGAGAAACAAATTGAATAAGAAAGATATTGTGCTCACTATGGAAGAACATAAGAATTTCTTCAATCGGAGGAAGCAATCAACCAATCTGGAAGCATATCACTCACAAGGGGTAAAAAAGTTAAAATAACACATACAGATCTAAAAGTTTGTAGCTTTCTTTACAAAAATAATATGAAAAAAATAAAAATAAAACTATTGATAGAATGAGGGAATGAAACAATTAAACAAAGGGAAAAAAAATACTCACTAGGCATGATGATGAGAGAAAGAAATGAATGAATGAACCAAGAGACAAACATGATACTAAGAGGAGAGCAACTATTGCTAGAGAGGGATAGAGGGAAATTATCCAGCGCCACTAAGGTTAAAATTAGTGCAACACAATGGAATTTCCTTTTATATATATTTAGGGTGTTTTTGCTTTTGACATTAACATAGTTGGCCAGGTCGAACATCGACAGGCTACTAATTTCTAAACCAAGCTTGACCATATATAATCATTAAACATTGATAATTTGAACAGATGAACTCATTTGCCAATTATAAACCGTTCGATTCACTCAAATTGGCTATGATAATTCGAGTTTTGGGCAGGTGTAGGTTGCATGCCTAATCCTACTCTATAGTTATTAGGATTTGTTCATAATTCTTGGGTATTGGAAATTTTTAGACTTGCTCAAAGATGGAATTTCTTCGTTGGAGTAGATAGCAATTAGAAATACACCCCCCAAATAATTTTTGTTGGATGGTTTATGATATATATATGATATATGATTGAGCAAATTCCAGTAGCACTTATTGTTAGTTGGACGTGTCACCAAAGGATTTGAAAAGTCAATGATTTACTTATTTTCATATTTGAGCATTTTTGCATCCGTGGCAACATGTTGATATTTCTCTAATTTTAGCTTTTAGTGAGTTGAGCTAGCTCACTAATTAGCTTAAGTGGTTCATCTTTTTCTAACATTGCATCATTGAACTAGCAAGGGTGGTATGAAGAGTCTTTGTTGACTAGGGAAGGAATAATATCCAAAATTGAGTCTTTGATCAAATGATTAAGATTAGTCTAGTTGTTGGGAAAACTTGTTGAAGTAAAATTGGTCATAACATGATTTTGATGAATGTAAGGAGTTTGAAGAGTTTATTGACAGCCAAAATCTGTCGCTAATGCCTAAAATTTGTCAGTAGTGGAATTTTTCTAATGGATAAAAATTCGTCGGTAAAGTGGTCGTAAGAAAGACTGATCGACGAAAATTGTTGATTCATCAGTAATTTTTGATGGAAAAATCCACTGGAAACATTCCGTTAGTAATTTTCCACGGCAACAATCTGTCGATAATTACAAGGTGTACTTGGAACGATAATCAAGTGCATTCCAATGTGATAATAGGTCGTTCCAGACACGAGCTCCAATCCAAAATAGCCTTTTATTTTCATTTCGGGCATCCCTGAATATCTCAAAAAGTCTATGAGAGGCTTTTGAGTTAAAAGTTTTTTTAATTTCATTCTCTTTCTCGAATCTTTATACCAATTTTTCTCTGACGTATCACAAAGTTATGAAAAGGCAAAGAGTTAGCACAAATGAAGGAACAACCACATCACTTGGAGAAAACCTCTCACGCTTAATATTTTTGAATAATAAAACCATCAATTAAAATAATCCTAACACTTCCAAACATCATTCAATTAATGTTTAACAATGTAAAATTAGCATAGTCATGTGTTCAAACATTCCGCAATTCAAATCACATTCTAAATCATACAAGAATCCAATTTTTTTTAGTATTTCAATATATAATTTCCTCCATGCCTCACTTCAATTCAAATTTCAACAATTCTAACTCCACAACAGCAATTCACAAAATACCCTCAATTCCGCCATTCTAAATCATGACATTCCAATTCACAAACAGCAGTTCTTAACATTCACAAAAAGCGCAACACATTAAGCAAATTCCAAAATACACCTCAATTTCACTTAAACATTACTTACAATATCATTCCAATTAAATTTCTTCCAATATACAAGATCACATTCAATCTTTCATATTCCAAGATTCAACCAAAGACAAGATAAACAATCTCTCATATAGATATAATTTTGAAGTCTAAAGATTCAACCAAAGTTTCAATTATGTTATAATATTGTTTCCAAAAGAAAAAGCACTACCCAATTTTCAAATGAAAACAAAAAATCCGAAACCATGAGCTACCTTAAAACTCTAGAAGAAGAGTTTTTGATGATCTTTTGGAATTGCTCCCTATGTAGGCCATGACTTAGCAAATTGTTGCCTAATGGACAATGTGATAGCCTTTGCTGCAACCTTAGATGGATGACACCTACATAAAAAAAAATAATATATGAAAAATTAAAAGATAACATGATGTATGATATATAATGATAATTGTTTAAATTTTTAATACTTAGGTTTCATTCATAAGTGTAACCGTAAGACGATCATTGAGAGGGGGTCTTCCATGTACAAATCTGGATCACCTTCATCAGTAGGCATGTTCCCTGCAAACGGGGATAGGGTTGGTGTGGATGTAGGTACCAAGGATGGTGTGGATGTACGTATCGAGGATGATCCATATGCATCAATTGGAGATAGAGATGGTCTAGCTTCAATCGAAGATGGAGATGGTGTAGGTGCAACATCAGAAGATATGGATGGCATAGATACGCTAAACGAGGATGGAGTAGATGATAGCAGACTATCTCTAGGTGGCAGTAGTTTAACTATATAACGTTTTTTTTCTCACTTGTCCCTTTTCCTCTATTGTCATGTGACAAGGGTTGAGGTCGGGGACAGTCAGAACCTGCTGATGACATACATATATATAAAAAAAGAATATTACAAATAATAAATCAAATTGAATAGGATGAATTAAAATTAGATAACTAACACAATTTCATTTCACACCAAACAAAAAATACACTATCACAACTAAACAAAGATGATACTAATAATAAAGAAACCCAAAGAGAATAATCTCTTCAACTTACTCAAGGTAAGACTTAACTTTGACACAGTTAATCAACATATGAACATGGGCTGAGTCTTTGTTTTGATCAGTTAACCAATGAATCAACTCCTTCTCAACAAGATAGCCTTGTTGGTTAAAGACTGATAACATTGGTAGACGCCTTTCAGTTTCAATTACAATATCATTACTAATATTTTGCGGTGACAGCATGAAGTTGTTGAAATAATGATAACAAAAATGATGCATAAATGGATCCTTCAACCCTGGCATTATTTTTCATTAATCGTTTAGAATTGTCCATGAATCTACAAATTTGTATAACCAAGTCATGATTGATGAGCATTAAACAAATGAATTTTAAATAATATATAATAATGATTTTATTACCTTTCAAATGGATACATTCATCTATATTGGACCGATTCCCCAAGTCTAGCTTCATATGCTAGACGAATAGGCAGATGTTCCATTAAATTGAAAAAACATAGGGAGGGGGATATTATCTCCAACTTGCACAAAATGAATGTAATATTTTATTCCATTCTACTTAGGTCATCCTCCATCAAAGTTGTAGACACAAATCTTTGAAGAAATGACTTACTTCAATAAGTGGATTTAAAACATGTGCTGGTAATGAGCTAAACGCAATAGGAAGTAAACACTCCATTAATACATGACAATCATGGCTTTTCATCCCATCCATAGTTCCCTTATCAACATTGGCACATCTTGCCAATTTGGAAGAATATCTATCTGGCATTCTTAATTCTTTTATAATTGATAAACTAAATTTGTTTGATCAATAATTAAAGTGTAATTTAATTTTAGCTTTACCAGTTTCCCATTAGCCCCCGACTTTAGCTCCAAGTCTTTCATCCTACAATACAAAGCTAAGTCTATCCTAGCCTTGTAATTGTCTTTTGTCTTACCACTGACATTCATCACAGTGTTGAATATGTTGTCAAAGAAATTTTTCTCTATGTGCATAACATCGAGATTGTGTTGCAACTAATTATCTTTCCGATACGGCAAATCTCAAAAGATACTTCTTTTTGTCCAATGATGCCACTCCCTATATCCGTCTATTGTTGGTGGTGGTAGACCAATTTCTATGACTTTTGAAAAATCCTTAACCCTATGCCAAACTTGTATAGTTGTCAACATAGGTGGTGGCTCATCCCTTTCTACTTCCCTCTTTTTAAAGACATTTTTGTTCCTTCTAAATGCATGATCACTTGGTAAGAAGTTACTTTAATTAAAACCAAGAACTTTTTCCCCATTTGCCAACTGGAAGGCCTTTGTGTCCTCCATGTAATACGAACATGCTAATCTACCATGTGTCACCCAACCAAACATGTCATAAGCAGGAAAATCATTAATAGTCCACATTAAAGCTGCATTTATCATGAAATTTGTCTTTCTTGAAACATCGTAAGTCAGAACACCACTCTACAACTTCTTTAGATCATCAATCAAAGGTTGTAAATAAATATCAATACCTACTATTGGATTAAATGGATCTAGTACGACACAAGTCAAAAACATATAAGGTCTAGTCATACACATTTTCGAAGGAAGATTGTATGGGGTAACAATGATTGGTTAACAAGAATAAGGTGAAGATGATGCTTGAATGTATGGGTTAAATTTATTTGTGCATAAACCAAGTCTTACATTTTGAGGATCAATAGCAAAATCTGCATGTGCCCAATCAAAGTGCTTCCAAGCTTCACCATTAGAGGGATGGTGTAACATGCCCAAACATTTATTCTCATATGTCATGTCATTTTTCTTCCAGTTTGCATTGATGCAAACATTTTCTACAACCTTGGTATTATAGGCAAATAGAACATCGCCTTAACTGGAATTGGTTTTTTATTACTTGCTATAATAGTGCTAGCACGATACCTAGGCTTCTTACAAAATTTGCATTTAGTTAACGCTCCATCATTGTTATAATATAATATGCAGCCATCCATACAACAATCAATCCTCTTGATCTTCAATCCGAACTTCAATATTAACCTCTTGACATCATAAAAGTTTTTTGGCAAACGCTCTTTTATAGGTGTTACATCTAAAAGAATTGTTGAAATAAACTCTAAGCACTGGTTGAGAACATTCCAATTGGACTTGCAAGCTAAAAGCCTTACAGATATTGATAATTTTGAGTTTGATGCCCCTTTATACAATGGTTTATTCGCCTCTACCAATAAATTGTAAAATGTTTTAGTATCTTCGTTTGGAGGCTCTTCCATATTATTTGACTCTGGAGCTTCAAATGTCTCAAGTTGCCTGAGAGTATCACACACTATCTCTTGCATTAAGATAAATTGTTCACCTTGAGTCACATCTTCTGCACTACTTGAGGCATTCATGTAATTATTGCTATCGTTTAAATCAACATGCGGCATCTCTTCACCATGATCAATCTAAATCCAATAATTAGGCTTGAACCCATTTTTGTAAAGGTGAACTTTTACAACTCTATCCTCCAAAATCCTAGTGCAATCGCATTTAACACAAGGACATTTAATCCCCCATCAAAGTGATAACAATCTTACGATTAGCTTTACTTACAAACTCTT
>JBBMKG010681502.1:0-11397 GCA_037834515.1 Lespedeza cuneata | reverse complement strand
TGGATCTTCTGTTGGTGATGATCAACCTTGGTCTTCTTCCCGACCTGATACTGCCCCAACTGTTGGTATTCCTTCCCAAATACCCAATCAAAGTTATCACTCTGACGTCAAGTTCTCGGACGATCAATGCTTCAATAATATTGTTGCACATGACGAGGGTAAGTTAATTCCTTTCTTGTTCTGCCATTGTTGTGTCTATCTACTATTATTTTGATTTTTACTTTGTGTAGTCTTGTTTGTTATGTATGCATCTATTTCTACTTTTATTTATATTTTTCTTTATGCAGATATCACTTTGTCGAAACTGGCTGGAAGCATAAATGAAAATCCTTTGATGAGGCCCATGGATGTCAACACTTCATATTCCCATCCTACTGGAAAACCTGTTGCAAATGAAGCTACAGTGAGTGATACTCACAGTAATGAGGCTGATAAGTTGCACCCTTTTGGGTTATTAATGTCTGAACTCAGAGATGGTTCTCATTTAAGGCGTGCACAATCTTCCAATAGTTCTTTGAGATTGGGTGACCAGGGTCATCTTCTAGATCCATTAATTGACAGAGATGCTCCATTTGCTGATCAAAGCTCTGGTGGTGGCATGGTTAATCATCCTTCTTTCCGGGAGACATGGACTGATGAATATGGGATGAATAGGCATTTTAATCCTAATCCGCATGTAGGTTCATTAGAAGATCAGTTCTTGTCCCATATGGGACCAAAATTTAATAATTTTGATGTGGCAGAGCATCTCATGTTGCAGAATCTTCAGAAAGAAAGGCTTCAGAAGCAGAGTAACATACCTAATCATTTCCCTGCTCATCTTAATGGGTCAGATTTAGAGAGATTTCCAGGATTTGCTCTTCCTCAGAGCAAGAACTCCAACATCCAGCAGCAGATGATGCAGAATCCTGGATCAGATTTTGAACGTATTCTGGAACTTCAGATTCAACAACGCCAGCTTGAGCTTCAACAACAGCAAGATATGCACCATCAACAACTACTTCACCAACAAATGAAGCTTCAGCCGCAGCAACAGTCTCAAGTTCAGCAATTGCTGCTTGAACAGTTTATGCATCAACAGATCCCTGATCCCAATTTTGGACAGTCAAAACATGATATTTCTAGGGATAATCTGTTAGATCAGGTACAATTGAGGAGATATGTGCATGAATTGCAGCAGAATTCGCATTCTTTAAGGCACCATGATCCATCAATTGAACAGATTATCCAAGCAAATATGGGCCTCAATGCTGCCCAAGGAAGGCAAGCTGATTTGTCAGAACTCTTGTTGCAAGCAAGGCATGGTAATCTATTGCCTTCTGAACAACAGCTT
Source organism: Lespedeza cuneata (assembly GCA_037834515.1). Taxonomy (NCBI): domain Eukaryota; kingdom Viridiplantae; phylum Streptophyta; class Magnoliopsida; order Fabales; family Fabaceae; genus Lespedeza; species Lespedeza cuneata. The sequence continues at coordinate 10,064 of JBBMKG010681502.1, read as the reverse complement.
CATTTTCAGCAAGATCAGCTGCAAGCACAGCAGATATCTTTGGCTCTTAGACAACAGTTAGGGTTGGATGGAGAAAGGCATTTTGGTAGGTCATGGCCAGTTAATGAAACTGGACAGTTGGTTAGAAATCCAGCAACCCATCAACTGGGTCATTCTGCTGGATTTAATGTTTCAGATATCCACAAACAGCAGCAGAGGCTTGTGACACCAGAGGAGCAATTAAATTATTTGGGGAGGAACCTTCCTGAGCAGAACCACAGAGGGTTCTATGACAATCCTATGATGTTTGAGAGGCCTGCACCTAATCCTGTCCAAGGAAGGGAATTGCATGACCGCCGTCGCTATTTACATCCAGGTGATCAACTAGGTTCTCTGTCCTCTCATCACCTACAATCATCTGATGATCTTTTTGGTCACCACCCTGATGCATTCAAGAGTTCGCTCTCTAGCAATAATGGACATGTGGAAAATAGCTGGATTGATCCTCGGGTGCAACAACAACATCTTGAAGCTTTGAGGCAGAGAAGAGAGTTAGGGGATATCGTTTCATCATCAGATCTAAACCTATCTGCATCTGCTGGTGCTCACGAAGAAAGTTCAGCACGAGGTTTTATGGACCTACTTCATCAAAAACTGGGTGTTCAATCCACACAACCATCAACTGTTGATAAATGGCATCCTCTTTCATCAAGAAGTGACAAATCTTGGCATGTTCCTGATGCTAGTTCAATGATGCATCCTTATGAGCTTGAGCCAGATCAGCAAGTCCATCTGAATGACCCTTTCTTAGAAAGAACTCAAAGTGCTAATTCCAGTGCCCTAATACATGATCATTTAGCCAGCATGCATATCACTGACCAATACAACAATCTAGGGAATACTGAAAGAATGCCTCTTCGGTCTAGATCTGGTCCAGTACTTGAAGAACAATCACTGTTATCTGCTAATAAGGACACTTTACATCCCAATTACAGAATTCCTTTTCAGATTGGTAAATCATCTATGGAAAAAGACTTACTTGAATTAGAGGCAAATAAGGGACATAGACATGAATATATGGGCATGATGAACAATTTAGTTCCTGGGATGTCAGACATGTCAGAGCAAGTGGAAAACATCATGAATTCCATGGAACTGCCCGCAATTGCCCACAGTAGACATAGCTCACTGAGCAGTGCAGGTAATATGCCACAACTGTCATCCTTCATTGAATGAAGTATTGCTTGTATATGATGGTTGAAAATAATTAGTTAGATTCTCTAGGTGGTGATGGTGGCTCATTTGGTCGTGAAATGGGTTTGAACAGTTCACGTGGAGATGAGGTTTCTGGTGACAGGTAATATCTTTTTGCATACTTTTCCTTTTGGACTAAAATTAATTTGTTTATTTGGTTCTAGATATTTCTTTTTATCTCATGATCTGTCTGCTGGCTGGTTACGAATTGGATTACATGTTCGTTGCATTCAGAGTTATATATGGTGGTGCTTTATTTTTCTTACTGTATCTATTCATGTTTCTCATTTAGTGGTAGGCTCTGCATAAGGTTGTAGTTTGGATAGGCCATACCATTTTGTGAACCTTTTGCACTACCTACAAAATTTTCGTCAAAGTTGATGCAGTGTGCAGATAATCATTTTGTACCTTCTGATTGTAACTGAAGAATTCCATTGATTAAATTTATCTTAATTTGATGCAAGTATGGATCGGAGTAGCAAAAAGAGTCTTAACAGAAAGATGGCCATTTAAAGCATTTGATCTTGTCATTGTCTATAAACTGAGTATTGTCAAAAGAATGATAGTTTAGATATATCTACGGTTCATATCTGTATATGCATAAATGGATCCATTTATGTAATTGAATGATTATGAATGAGGTTTGATTGTCTTTTATTGACAGGATCCCTCCTTCAACAAAAGGGTTTGATAATGCTTTCCATAAGCGCCCCCATGTATCTCGGGTTTTATCTTCACCGGATGTTCAGTTAGACCAGCCATCTGTACCTCACATCAATCAAAATAACTTAATAAATCTCACATCCAGCGAAGGTATGTGAATTTTTTACAGCCCGCCTTTACCTTTATCTTTGTACCATTTCATCAGTCTGAAATATAAGATTTTATGGTAGGGAAACGAGAACTGGCTGGAAATTCGTCAATCAGTAGCATGACAGATGCTCAGGCTACCGGGAAAAAGGAGGGTCGCTTTAGATCTTCTTCCTTCAGTGAGAGTGCCGTGTCAGAGACATCATTTATGGACATGCTCAAAAAGCCCGTTCTTCCTGAGGTGGTGGATTCACATGCAGCCAGTGGAGTTGGGACCGAGTCAGCTGATGCAAATCAAGCAGGCCGAAGCGGGAAAAAGAAAGGGAAGAAAGGAAAACAGATAGATCCTTCCCTTCTTGGTTTCAAGGTCTCCAGTAACAGGATCATGATGGGTGAGATTCAACGCCCTGAAGATTGATAGTTGAATTGCATGTAGATTAGGTGTACAATTTTTTCAATTCCTTTTTTTCTTTTTATAAATTTTGGGGGAAATGGTGAGTGGTGTACAGTCCGCTAGAGCATAGCTATAATCTCTCAATACATCTGTTTTTAACGATAGGTGTAATAGATTTACATATGTTGAAGGCCCTTCTGGCGTTGACGAGTGTGTACAGAGTCACCGGTGAGTGTATATACGAGGAAGCTATGCTTGTTATATAATGGTGGATGGTTCAACGATTTTGGTGGTGGATAAAATAGAAGCAGAGAATTAATTGTATCCATTGTGGTTTGTTAGGATTATATTGATAATTAGCTTGTCTTGATTTTAAACGAGGTAGTTAAGTAAATCTTATATTATTTTTAAATTTGTCAATACAAAATATAAAAATTATATAACGCAATATAATTATGCTGATTCTTAAGATTGAATTTTAAATTGATTTCAAATATTAAATTTATCAATTTATTACCATAATGTCACCTGGAATATTAAGATTATTGGAAGATGTTATTCATAATGCCAATTTTGATCATTAGATTTTAACTGGATTTAAGACATGTGTCATGTGGATTAATTTACTTAGAAGAAATGGCCTTAATTTTGCAAGATTTAAGAGAATGTGCTTGTAAGAAATGAACGCAATGAATATTAATCACAACTCCTCAAAAAAGAATATAAATCACTGAATTCTATTTAAATTTTCATTTTTTTAAAAAATATTTACAATTAAATTATTTTCAATGTTTAACTTGAATGAGATTGTACAATTTATATTTTTTTAATAAAAAAAACAGCTCTCTTCACTCTTCAGCTGGCACATCTACCCCTCTGTTGCATCTCATCGCTCCTTTCGCCACTGCAATAGAGCTGGCAACCCTCGTGATAGTGTGTTTGAAGAAGAAACAAAAATACGTTTCTGTTTGGCTGGGGAAATGGAATTTCGCTTGTGTTGACCTTCTTAAAAAATTCAACATCACATTTTTGTTGTATATTATAAGCGATAAGCGATAGAAATGTGTTTCTGTGGAGGACATTTTTGTTAAAAAAAGAACAAAAAAGCAAGGGTGTAAAAATAGAAGTAACAAGGAATGACAGCACCCTAAATGAAAACAGGTGAGATTTTTTATGTTTCCAAATGAGATAAAAGTACGGTGATAGTATGTAAATACAGGGATTCATTAATGACACTTGGGTAATACATTAATACAGGGATACAAGGATCTGAACATAAAATTTCAATCAAGCAATTAGTTTGTATAAATGACAAGACCAAAATAATTATCAAAATTAAAAATGAAAGATGTATTTGCTATATTTCAAATGTCAGGTACAAATATAACAATGCCTTCTAAAATTAGGAATCAAATTAATAATTTTTCTCAAAACAGGTGACTATTGATAATTGATAGTTTTAAATCGATTTGCTTGTTCTTCATTCTTGTGCTCTCCCTTATTGTATCATCAATATCTATGAGATAGTGAGAGAGCAGCAGGTTAAGTGTGTGCTACGGCATTATGGAGCATGTAAGTTAGGTTAAACTCCATTTTTGGAGCCATCTCTTTATTAAAGTTATATTAACCTGTATCACCTTAATCAAGAGGAAGATTTTCCAAGGATGAATATCCCCGATTCTTGTGAGTAGGAAATGTTTTATATAATATAATATAATTCTTGAGAGTAGGAAATGTTTTATATAATATAATATATTTCTTGTGAGTATGAAATGTTTTATATAATATAATATGATATAATATGTTGGTTTATGATTTGATAGTAAACAAGAAATTCTTACGGTTGTAATGCATTAATCGATGAAAATGCACTAGAATTTGTTTATCCTTCACTCCTTTGTAAGATTTGTAGACCTTGCTCTCCAATTTTGAAAAATCTTAACATCGTCAGTCGATATCAGAGAATGGAAATTGAGTCATATCCCAGTTATCACATGTATAACTCCGGTCTGCAGGCTAATAAAAGTAGAGTCGCCTTAACGATAAAGAATTAAGAATAATATGCACAAAGTTCTAAGATTAAACCTTGTCCCCAAAAATTCATTCGCATTTCATTCTCAATAATTTTGATTTCTAACTAGAATAGCAAGCACAAGATACACATTAATACTTAACACTAATAAAATTAGCTACATACAATACAACTATATGAAGCGTAACCATGTAAATCCCCATGGAGTGCATTTTTTTTAAATATATTAATATGAGAATATTTTGAGAGAGCAATGCTTTAAGTAGATTCAAGCAAGTCTCAAGCTTTCTTTTTACAGAGAATTCAGCAATAAAGATAGCTGTGATGTATTTCTCTGGAAAAATGCACCTTTGAAGATGGCCAGATGTTACTATTCTATCAGAGATGTTACCAAAAAGGTGATACATGACTATCTTCGTAGTTGCTTCTGCAAAAGCAAATATCAAGTGCATGAAAACCATTTCCTTTGAATTAAGATAATGTATGTGATATACCAAAACTTGTTTTCCCTATCATCAATTATAATTTAGTCAAAAACTGAATTTGTATAAATGATATATAAAATGAATAGGATCGTAAAAGGGGATCTATAGCTTCACAGGAATTTCCTACTCATCCGATGCGTAAAAAAAAATGCCTATAATGCTCTGGGTTTGACAACTTGGGGGCGCCTGTCAGAAACTCTCTGGGTCTGGTACCAACTCTGGACTATCATGCTTATAAAATGCCTGTAATGCTCTTCCAATAAATGGACAAACAATATTAACTTCCATGGCAGATAAATTGTTGATCTGAAATATTCCAAGAATTATGGGGTGCATTGTTAGCAAAGAAACATGTAATGAGACTAATGGCCTGTGTTCTCCAGAGAGTTTTTCTCTCCCTTATCAAAACACCATAAAAACAAGAAAAAGGCTTAACGAAGGTGAATGAATCCAATTCTCAAAGGAATTAGTAAAAATCAAGTGTAAGACAAACATTCCAATCTCTCCCAACTTGGAATTAGTTTTATGATTCTGGAGACAATTATGGGCCTCTCTAAGTAGAATGCAGTTTTATTCACTCAAAAAAAGTAGAATGCAGTATTTGGAATCAACTATATCATATAATGGCCATCTATGAGGGGAAAAAATGTCTTGACAGGTGGCTTGCATTCAGTTCACTAATCTGCTAATATGAAAGAGTTGCAGCGCAACACAAACTTAAGATTCAAAACTTAAAATCTATCCTGGATTCAGATGATTTTGAATGTTGTGATCAGCTAAAATTGTTATGTTGACATTTCTTCATCTTCCAGTTTAAATTTGAATGTGGTGAATTCAAATGTTGTTTGTTAGTGTAAAATTGTAAATCCTAATAATCACAGGACAGGAGCAACAGAAATATACCACTAGGTATGAAGGAACTGTAAAATTCTTTCAGTAGATCAAGATTAAATTCATACTAAAAACAACGCATTTTACAATTAGAGCTGAATACAAACTTCTTCAAATAAATACCACCAAAACAGAAATATTACCTTAACAGCAATTGTACTACCATTAAATGCTTCCAAGTCAGTTTCAACTTTATGAAACCTTACATTTCTGACGTCCTTAATTAGAGACCACACCTGTACAATAAGCCATAACATCATCAGAAGAAAAGCTTGGAGCATATTTCTGGAATGTGAAACTTCTTCAAACTCACCATATATACATCAGGAATGTTGTCATGTGCACTAAAGATTAAAAAAACAAAGTTACTATAGTAAAACAACAGTATCTAACAGAATAAGATATTAGTGCCTCTAAATTTACTGGTGAAAATATCTAGAAATTTCCACATAATGAAATGGCAATTGATCTGACATCTCTTGAGAGTCTCGGTCTGCCTCCAAAACTTGACTCAACTTCTCTAGTCACAAACAAATGTAGGAATGGAGTAATATTAAGTTTTTATTTCCTGCTACTTTTACCTTACACAGCCATAATAATCCCAAATAATTTTAAACCAGCCAAAGATAAAAAAAAGCAGTCATCAAGTATCGATCACCCAAAGGAAAGGAAACTTTTACAAGGAAAAAGTTATCCACACTATAAAGTATAAACCAACTGATCACCTATCATGAACAAAATCAAGCAATAAAAACAAACAGTTGAATACCAGGAACCAAAATAGCATTTAGCAGACAAGCTTGCAGTTTTGATGCATACTGTAAAGCAGAGAAAAAAAAACTAGCATCGAATTGTTGAAATAAAAAACTAAATCATGAACACACTCTTCAGATTTCCTTCATATTACAATTCAGTACATCTAACTAATGGGTTCATGCACAGCTAAAACATTGTCCTTGTTAGATTGTTGGGAGGAGGAGGAATAAGAAAGAAAGGAAGCTCACCAACAGACATCCATTGGGGAGGGCGAATGGAGCACTTACCTCTCTTCTTGAGAGCAATCACCAGCCACAGCGGTACTTGAGTAAAAATCTGTGGCATAAATTGGCCAAAATCTCCCTGCCATAGTTAATAAATAAGAAAGGGCAATGTGTATGTGTCCACAAAAAGAACCAGCATTGAGGTGTTTGAATTTGAGAGGACCCATTTTGAGATTAGGTACAATGTCCACAATTCATCTTCCGCAATGAACTCAAGCTGTGACAGGAAAAACCATAATATATTAATAAATTTTAAACACTGTCAATCAGAGAAAGATAAGATATGGCCATACAATGCATACCTCCTCTGCTGAAAACTGTGAAAGCTCATGGTTTGATTGCCCAGCCATCTTGTCTCTTTCAATATGAATTCAACCAAATGGATCTAATCTACCGTCTTACTTGGAGATTCAATTAACACCTACTGTTTTCAACTTGAAATCCTGGTGAAAAAAATATCCCAATTAACAAATGCACCAGGCCAATGTCAATTAACACCTATTGAGTGGAAATTTCATTCAAAAAGCTTTTTAAACTACATCTAAATTTAGGGTTTTGTTAACTAGGTAGCAAATCAGGCCAATGCCACTCAAATCTGATAGGCTTTGAACCTGTTAACAGTTGGTAGCACATACCCTTCAAAGTATGGAAAATCAAACACATCTTGTATTCTTTGAAGAAATTGTAATATTGGGTCTGGGCATGTAGCAGAAGAAAGAGCAGCCAAAAGTCCTGTACATATATCTTGTAGCATTGAAGCTGATTTTTCCTGAACCCACTTCAAGTGCTCAATGGCGATTGGAATCTCTTGTGAATCTGCCAAACATTTCAACAAAATTACATGTGATTCTGCACGCCCTATATCGTGATTGAGACCACAAAGTAATTTTGATGCATCCCTAAGATGTCCTGCATGGAAAACATACAACATGAAATGTTAATTTGTTATATGGGGTGGCGGCAAGCTGACAAGGCAAGCATTTGCAACACGTTTTTAAGTTACAAATATTTGATCAAGTGAATAATACCTTCCCTACAGAGTGATAATATAAATGAGCTCAATATGTCTCTTGCAAGGATGACGTTCTGTTTGACAGACTTGTTATAGAGCTCAAAAGCTGCTTCAAGCTTGTTTTCTTGGCAGAGCCCTTCTAGAAGAGAAGTGTAACTTGTAAAATCAGGTTCCACCCCCTTGTCCAACATGTGGTCAAAGAGCATTTGAGCCTCTTCAGCTTGCCCCATTTCTGATAGTTTTTGTATAAGAATGTTGTATGTTTTTAAGTTCCCACAACAGCCACTTGCAAACATCTCATCCCAGAGTTTCCTTGCAGGACGCAGTAGGTCCTCCTTACAGCACGCTTCCATTACATAATTATAAGACGAGACATTGGGCCGGAACCCTTTCTTTTTCATTTCCTGCAGAACAGCATAGGCCTCTCTCACTCTCCCAGCCTTGCACAAAAATGAAACCATCACATTGTAACCCTCCACATCTTTGAAGTAATTTTGAGAATTCAAAACACGGAACACCTCCAATAATTCATCAACCTTGCCATGCCTACACAGGTTCCTACTCAAATTGCTGACAGCCAAAATAGTCGGAAACCTCTCTTTCTCAACCATGAAATTGAAAAACACAATCGCTGCACCAGGATCAACACTCGATATGGATCCTATCAATGCATTGAGAACATCATCCTCAACTGGAAAATTACCACCAATTATAACCTCCCCAACTTCTTTCGCTTCACAAATCCGCCTCTCCGAAACCAAGCCAACTATCAACTCCCTATAATCACCACACCTGGGAGCTACCCCTAACTTCCTCTTCATCTTCAAAACCTTCACCTCATCAGCTACATTTCCCATCAACCGGAATGCCGCTGCAACAACCCAGTAAGCCATGAAATCAGGCTTCCATCCCCTACTCCTGAGTTCATCCAACATCCACAAAGCCTCCGACACCTTAGAAGCACGGCACAATCCATGAACAATCAAAATCGCCGCAACAGAACCATTAATCCCAGAACCACATTCCCTAACCCCATCCAACAAACTCAACACCCTCTCCAACTCACCCTCTCCACAAACCCTCCAAACGAACACCCCAAATCCCAGAGTAGTAAAACCAACACCTCTCTTGGTCATTTCGTCAAACACCTTACCGGCACTCTCCAAGCATCCATCAGAGGCGAGGGCAGCCAAGAGGGAGTTGCACGTGGGCCCCCCAATTTCCTTGCAGAGAGGGGCAACACCAATGAAGAGGGAAAACGCTTCGCGGGTACGGCCGTGGGCAATGTGGGACACTATGATGGAGCTTAAAAGGGAAGGGTGGATGGGGAAGTTGAGGGACTTGGCCTGTTTGAGGAGTGAGTGAATGATTGTGAAGTGGTGGGTATGTGAAAGGGATTTGAGGAGGGAGTGGAAGGTGGAGGGGGTGTGGGCGAAGCCAGGCTGTTGAGAGGCCCAATTGAAGAAGCCAAGAGCAAGGGAGTGGTGGCTGAGAAGGAAAGGGTCTATCACATTGGCGACCAATGATGGGGTAAGGCGTTGGCGGCAGCCCAGCCTGTGGAGTGTCTCCTCCACTTGTGGGCCCCACGAACAACGCCTTCCCTCTTTCTTTGAGGTTGAGATCACAGCCTTGCTTAGACCTAATGCCAAATCAAATGCAGCACTACTACCTTTCATCACTCTCATATTCATTCCCCTACTTATTCTCTTCTTCTCCTTCCTACATAAACATTGTCATAAATCAACATTGAATTTTTAGTACTACCAATCAATCACCTACTCCTAACTTGTCTTATATTCTATCATAGCTACCTCTTTTTGTTTGATTTGTCACCCTTATGCTATGAAGACTAGATATATACGGGGATATGTTAATAAAAAATAAAATAAAATTATATATAGGATTATAGCTTTAAAACAAATTTTTTTCTAGAAGAGTCATTTATTTTTTTATCGCAATAGCTTCAAATTCAGATTCAAATATGAATATAAATAGTATATAATGCATTAAGTTACTGAATAAAAACAAGGAAATTGTGGGCGCCTTCTACCATGGGTTACCTCATTATGTGTTTCATACGTGGGAAAGAAAGAATAATCGTTGGATACTTTTATATTATATTTGATGAACAAGATTAAACGTCAATCTCCAACAGCAAATGTACAGG
>JBBMKG010681501.1:0-11365 GCA_037834515.1 Lespedeza cuneata | reverse complement strand
AACTTCTATAGGTTGACTAGTTCTTTTTAGTACATAAAGAAATTTTTTTATTCTAATAGGTTATACTCGAATATTTTTTGGACTTATCTATTTAATATGGTCCATGATAGGTACCTTTTGCCACTGCTGCTTCAGTATGACTCAACTGCAGAAGAATCTGGTGCAACAGAATCACATGGTGTTGGTGCTAGTGTTCAAATTGCCAAAAACATGCATGCCATAAGAGCATCCCAGGCTTTGTCAAGGCTCAGTGGTTTGTGTGGCGATGAGAGTGCCACACCTTACAATCAGGCAGCTGCTGAGGCCCTCAGAGTTTTGCTAACTCCCAAGCTCTCTGGCATGTTAAAAGATCAAATGCCCAAAGAATTATTGTCCAAATTAAATGCAAACCTAGAGTCGCCAGAGGTATTTTTTCTCATCATCCTTAACCCGCTGTAAGGAAATGGTACTCTGGAATTAAAATGATAATGAATGTTTTGCTTTCTTGAGGGTTTTAATTAATGCCTGATCGCACAAGAAACTATATGCATATTCATTAGTAGCTAGGTTTTAATTTGCATCCATTTTTTAATCAGCCAGAAAAGATAATTGCTTGGGTTGCAAGAATAAATTGATGATAAGTTAATGGTGTTACTGTTAATAAAATCAGTATGTTGAGATGAAGGAACAGTTGGTTTGGCCAATGATGAAGGAACTGAAGAAAAGAAATTTTGGAAGGAAAAGATTGGCAGATTTTGAGCTTTAGATTAAAAAGGAAAACGAAAAACATAATTATTTTGGGAAAAAGAATTTCAGATAAAATCTGAAGAGCTGAAGAAACTTTGAAGCAAAAAGAATGGACTGAAGAGATCAGAGGTCTGCATCATAGGCAAAAGGAAATGGGCCTTCTGGCAAAGCCTGGGAAATTAGAAATTAAGTTTTTACATTAAAAATGATTGAACAAGTTTATTAGTGTTTGACTCATTTTGAGCTTGCTGCTATGCTTCTTGCTAGTTGATGCAGTAATTAAAATTCAAAAATCGGTAACCTAAAGCTGCTGAAATTTTTGTACCACACGGTTACATTGTAAATGGCAGTCCCCTTCGCCCAAAAGAAGAAAGGGCACAAAAGAAAATATAACTGACTATTCGTTGTTTCATTTAGTCACAAGCTTTCCTTGGTCATTTAATAGGTTCTATCTACAGACCACAGTGTTCAATGAGATGATCCATGAATTCCTAAAAATAATTAGCCATTTTTTGGTTTAGAATATTAATGTTTCAACTTTTACGAAAATAAAATTAAGTACCTCTTAATTATTTGCATGTTGATTGCATGTTTATACTATCTTTTGAAAACTGTGCAGATTATCTGGAACTCTTCAACACGAGCAGAGTTGCTGAAATTTGTGGATCAGCAACGCGAAGCTCTAGGTCCTGATGGTTCATATGATATTAAGGATTCACATGACTTTGTCTATAAAGCACTATCCAGAGAATTGTTCATTGGAAATGTTTACTTGAGAGTCTATAATGATCAGCCGGATTTTGAAATTAGTGAACCAGAAACGTTTTGCCTTGCTCTGATTGATTTTATATCTTATCTTGTGCACAATCAATGTGTTGAAGATGCCAATCCTAAGGTTGATGATGCTGATCCTAAGGTTGAAGATGCTGATCCTAAGGTTGAAGATGTCGATCATCAGGTTGAAGATTCCGATCATCAGGTTGAAGATACCTCAAATTTCTTGAAGACTTCTGAGCATGTGAGTGAGGCTGTTGATGGATCTGTCAATGAGCAGCAGGTCCTGGATACTTCTGGCACAATGTCTGAAGAACAATCTGTAGGGAAGGAGGAGCTTGATCTGATTAAAAATCTGCGTTCTGCGCTGATGTCCCTTCAGGTTAATTCCTAACTTATTATAATGTTGTGAAATACTTTTTATTCGGCATGTCTGACTAATCTTGTTTATTTTCTGCAGAACCTTCTGACTAATAATCCTAATTTGGCATCCATATTTTCTAATAAAGAAAAGTTATTGCCTCTGTTTGAATGCTTTTCTGTGTCCGAAGCATCACACAGTAACATTCCTCAACTTTGCCTAGGAGTGTTGTCACTCTTAACAGCACATGCTCCTTGTTTGCAAGCCATGGTTGCAGATGGAACTAGTCTTCTGCTTTTATTACAAATGCTTCACTCATCCCCAAGTTGTCGTGAAGGGTCTCTCCATGTTCTCTATGCATTGGCAAGCACACCAGAATTGGCCTGGGCTGCTGCCAAGCACGGTGGTGTTGTCTACATTCTTGAATTGCTCTTGCCTTTAAAGGGTAGAAGACTTGAACATCTTAGTTGGTCTCATCTATTATTTTCCTTTCTAGAATCTGTTTGCAGATTTATGACCTATTGATAATAATCATAATTCCATGCAGAAGAAATTGCACTCCAGCAAAGAGCTATGGCAGCCTCCTTGTTGGGGAAGCTTGTTGGCCAACCAATGCATGGACCAAGAGTTGCTATTACACTTGCAAGGTTTCTCCCCGATGGGCTTGTGTCAGTAATTAGGGATGGACCTGGTGAAGCTGTTGTAGTTGCCCTAGAGCAGACTACAGAGACACCAGAACTTGTATGGACACCAGCGATGGCGGCTTCCTTATCTGCACAAATTTCCACTATGGCTTCAGAGCTATTCCGTGAGCAGATGAAAGGGCGTGTTGTTGATTGGGATGTACCTGAGCAGGCATCTGGACAGCAGGAAATGAGAGATGAGCCACAGGTATCACCTAATATATATGATATATAAATTTGTTTTTTGATAAAATGATTTATATAAGAGTAAATTTTCTCATAAATGAAATCCCAATTTTTTGTGGATGCAGGTTGGTGGCATCTATGTTCGGCTGTTTTTGAAAGATCCCAAATTCCCTCTGAGAAACCCTAAAAGGTTCTTGGAAGGTCTACTAGATCAGTATTTGTCATCCATTGCTGCCACACATTATGAGACACAGGTTGTTGACCCAGAGCTTCCATTGCTCCTGTCAGCTGCACTGGTTTCCTTACTGCGCGTGCACCCTGCACTAGCAGATCATGTTGGGTATCTTGGATATGTACCCAAACTAGTTGCTGCTGTTGCATTTGAGGGAAGGCGAGAAACAATGTCATCTGGTGAGATAAACAATGGGAAGCGGGCCGAACAAACATATGACCCAGATAATGAATCACCAGAGAACACACAAACCCCTCAAGAACGTGTGCGCCTGAGTTGTTTGCGTGTCTTGCATCAACTTGCAGCTAGTACCACCTGTGCTGAAGCCATGGCAGCAACCAGTGTCGGAACACCTCAGGTACATGCTCTATATGATGAACCTGTTAATTTACAATTTGACATTCCTTTATATTCTGGTTATCCAATGTCTGCTTTTAGTGGCTCCTTTTTTGGTTTGGGTCCTGCTGAAGAAAATGGTCTTTTGTCATCCTTACCTTTTATTGCAAAAAAAGAAAAAGAAATATGAAACATATCATACATATTTACTGAGTACAACACTTGCTTGTCTGTCATGAGGATATTCTTTTGTTCATGTCAGGGATAATCCCTCTCTACTGCCTGTATCCCCAAAATCTTTCTGTATCATGTATTGTTCATCTTAAAGGTCCATTAAGTGTGTGATCCTGGTTCACAAGATCTGGAAGCAACTTTTGATTTTTACTTAACAGTTTCTTAGCTGCTAATCCAAGTCCTCTGAGTAAATAAGCCTCAATGGCATATGAGAAGATTTGCTATTGCAGGGAAAATCATGCTACTTTGGAGAATTTTTGGTTTTGATGACAACTGTTATTTGTTTTTTATTTTTCCCTAGGGTGGGTGTTGGGGATAAAGTTTAAATAATGACTAGGGGGGGACGTACCATTCAGCTGAAGTTGATATTGAGTGACTTAGCTGATTAGTATAGAAAGGGAAATTTTTTAAAGTTTACAGGTTTTGGTAGTCTCATACGTTTGGGAGGATTGTAGTTTCTTTTTGATAATGTCGGTATGCTTTTGTTGCTGGTATTTCCATAATCTGTATATATAACTTGTGCATTGACCTAATTTATTATCTTTGACCAAACAAAAGTTTTATGTTATTATTTAAATGTCTTATTTTAGGTTGTTCCGCTGCTAATGAAAGCAATAGGGTGGCAAGGTGGAAGCATTTTAGCTCTTGAGACTCTAAAACGTGTTGTGGTTGCCGGAAACCGAGCTAGGGATGCTCTTGTTGCACAAGGACTTAAGTAAGTACCTTGCATGATTAAAAGTTGATCTACTTATAACTGATTCTATATCTTATGACTTGGAGATCCAAATTCATTATAGAACTTTGGCTGTAGACAACTTCTTTTAGATGCAAGTGAAAGAAAACTCATCAAATAAATTTCAATTATAAGGCCCCTTTTTTTTTTTTTTTTGGTTATTATAAAAAACCTGGTTTAAGTCCTTTGACTTCCCCTTGTTTTTTGTAGATTTAAATCTCATTTGTAGTATTGGTGTGTGATGAAGAATTTGATGTTTGAGTCAGCAATTAAAATAGTTATTAAATACCCATACCCCTTAATTTTATGGAAATATAACTGCAAGTAACAACCTTATCCCACTAGGTGAGGTTGGCTGGATGAATCACTCCATGCTATTAGACTCGGTTAAAGACAAAATAGTCAGATATTATTAACCATGAGATCTCTTTTAACAACTTCCTCCAATATTCTTCTTGGTCTCCCTCTCCTCTTTCTTTCTTGAGTGAAAACCACAAGATCTACTTTTCACACTGGTGTTTCCAATGGTCTTCTTTGTATGTGTTCAAACCAGCCTAATTAATTCTGTCATCTTTTATTGAATCAATATCACAATGTTGCCATACATCCATCTTAGCATTCTCATTTTGCTAGTCACCTTTTTCTCTTGCTATCCCTTTAATGCCCACATTTACTACTCTAGAATATAGCCAAATGTATAGCATTTTTTGTTGGTACTTTGCAATCACAAATAACCCACAATGTCTAACCATCCTGCTTGAATCCTGTGTGTGACATTCTCATCATTTTCTCCATTTTGTTACATTAATCCGGAATATTTACATTTAGAAACTTGCGGTATGACATCATTTTACATAAATAAAACTGCATTTTATTAAATTACCCCATCATCCATTAGTGCTCTCTTCCACTTTTCACTTGACAGAAATTCCAAAAGCCAAGGATGAAGAATAATTAATGCCTTCTTGGACTAAAGTGACGCATAAAATGAAACAAATTTTATTATCTAGAATGAGTGATATTTCTTAAGTTAACCTTGTGGCCATGTGATTTGTGTTATTGTGTGGCATCAAACTTTGCCTGTCTGGTTTTTAATGTTTTACAATTCCTTGTAATGAAACTGTTGAAAGATGTTTGGATGGTCTATAGTTGTGAGAAAAATAATTTAAAAATGTAGAAAATGAATGTGGCTGTTAGGAAGGTCGTGGATGGCTTTGGAGCCCCATAATACTTTGCTTTGAAAACCTTATATGTTTATGGGAGTAGAATTATGAACTCTCTCAATACTAAAAATAAATTTTTGCAAACAATGCAGAGTTGGTCTTGTTGAAGTTCTTCTTGGTCTTCTTGATTGGAGGGCTGGCGGAAGGAATGGATTTTCTTCTCAGATGAAATGGAATGAATCTGAAGCATCTATTGGAAGAGTGCTTGCAATTGAGGTTGGAATCACAGTCAATTTCATTCTTGCTTGAGTTCTTTTCTCGCATATTTTTTTTCTCTGAAAGTATTTTCTGTATGCTGCAGTAAAAGGGTGCTTAATGGTTTTTAACCAGTTCACATTTTGTTTGTAGTCTCCGAGTTTCCATAGATTTTGTATTTCTTTCTGCAAGTATTTATTTCTTATTCATTAATTTAGTTGCACAGTTTGACAAACATTAAAAAAAGAAATACTTGTAGTTGTGGTTGTTTCTAAAGTAAACAATCTAGATTAATTTGTACCAATTTTCTGTTGATGATTCAACCATTTGTTGTTAACAAAGTTACTTATCTGCTTAATCAGGTCTTGCATGCCTTTGCTACTGAAGGAGCCCATTGCACTAAAGTGCGAGAAATACTGAGTAATTCTGATGTAAGTCTCAACACCATTTTGATTAGTAATATAACATGGTTGTTTTGATGATTCACCATTTGTTGGATTTTGCCTCTTGGCACTTCAAATGCTTCTGCATTTTGCTGCATGTATGCTACCATCCATATCTAAGTTTTTACCTTCAATCATTTTCCCTCCTGTCTTCCAGGTTTGGAGTGCTTACAAAGATCAGAAGCACGATCTATTCCTTCCATCAAATGCTCAATCTGCAGCTGCTGGAATTGCTGGTCTCATTGAGAATTCGGCATCGTCGAGACTCACTTATGCCCTTACTGCTCCACCACCATCTGCTACTTCTAGACCTCCTCCATCATCCCCTTCTGACTTTAATGGAAAGCAGGATCAACCTTCATAGCACAAAAATAAGACATTTTTACATGATGGAGCATATACCCAAGTCTATACTTGTAACTCACCTGTATAGTACACTGTACAGTTTTTTTTATCTACTTGCTCCTGCGTTAGCAACTGCGAAGCATGTGCAAGTTTCTTTAGAGTTATTCGTTTGTGTAAAGAGGGATTCTCCACCTACCCTCCCTTTTTCCTTGTAAATTGGATTATGTATTTACTTTTTGCTACAAAATAGTGAGGTTATTTTACGCACGTTTTATTTGCTGTAGTGTTTGCATAATGTCTTCTGCTCATTTTTGAACTGCTGAGCTAAGCTGACCAATTCTTTGCTTTTCTATTTTACTACGCGTTACGCATGCTAAAGATATTTTTATTTTGGTCCTTTGGATATTTTTTCGCATCTAAATGCTGATTTTGAATAATTGATTTTATATTAAAAAGAATTTATATTTACTAGATATTGTGACTGCGCGTCAATGGGTTGGGCAATGAGTTTAATTTGGGCATGATGGATTGGTCGGAGGGTGGATGATGCAAGTTTGGGGTAACTGGTGGTTGAGGTTTGGGCGGACGGGGTTTGGGTAATGGTGACAGATTCACATGGACGATGTAGAGCAATGGTTAATGGTGTAAAAGGTATGGTGCATAGGTGGGGGAGGTGCACATGTTCGACTTTAGTAGTTAGAAGAAGAAGATAAAAGATGGGTGAGGGGCGAGCGGTGAGTGATCAAAGTGCCAATTTTTCCTAAGAAATGATCATATGAGTTAACTTAATTCTAGCACAAGAGACTTCCTTTCTACAGCAGAACAAATCAGGGTTTCAATATCTATTCTAAAAGATTTCCGCATTTAATATCTTATCGTGTCTTGAACATGATTACTTTTGAAAGAGAATACCTGCAAAAAAGTATATTAACTACTCAATTCACCAACATTATAAATTTTTTATACTTTCACACTCTTCTTTCTCTTCTCGTATAACAATACTTTCTACTCTAAGACGTTGGTCAATATTCTTTTTCTGTCCATTGGTGTCGCTTTTTGGTTATATATATTTATCATAAAGGTAAAATAAATAAATAACTTGAAGTAAAGAGAGGAGAAAAAAAAAAAATCAATACTAATTTTTTTTCAAATATAATATCATTGATTCGAAAAGATATTTTTAGAATGTAATATCATCTATATATTAAATACAATGAAATCTTTACTAAAAGTCTCAATTTATTAAATGTCGCTTTGCAAATGCTTCATTGTTATATATTTACTCGCATAAGCATGTTTGTATCTATTTCTTTTTTCTTATTCTCACATCGATTACGTTGTGACCACACATCGAAGGGAATTACAAGATTGTATTTTTGAATCATAATTAATAAATAATTATTTACTAATATATACTATATGCAATTGAATCCCCACTAAGAATCTCAATTTATCAAATGTCACTCTAATTTATTTTGTTGGAGTAGTCCTACGTCAAAAGAAATTGAAGGCACTCGCACTAGCACTATATAATATTGATCAAAATAAATAAATTTCATTAATTATAATAAATTATAATACACAATTCAATTAAAAAGTTATAAATATTTTAAAATAATGTACTCTTGTGTATGACACAGGTGGTAAGACTAGTTATTCTAAAAAGATATTTTCAGTGATATTATTTTTTACTCTGGAAAGTTTTTTTACAATATTTTTAATACTGGATGGATCATTGAATTGGTAAAGGTACTGGTTTAAAAAGATATTTTTTGGTACAAAGTGTAGGTCAAAAAAGGCATAGACTTTGTTTAAAAAAAAATCATAGCCCAAAGGTAATGGAAGGGAAACTCAAATTGGGCCCAAGAATGGGATCCGTTTCCTCTTAGCCCCTGGTCAATTGGATTAATCAAGATCTAACGCGCACTCCAGCCTCTAGGCCATGCTAACTTATCAATAGTATAATTATTTTATATTTATTCATTGTAGAAACCACTGGTCAAATATTCCTGGCTTTTGGCCAAGAACCAACCACCCATATCTCTTAAGAACAGTTGAAGATAACAACGAAGTTCTACTGCTGTCACATGGTTATGACTCACTCGTACTTTATATAGCACCACCTTTGCTAGGGTAGATGTGCTTGCATTTAGCCTAACTCGAATATCGTATCATTTTTTCATATAGACATCCTTACACTACACAATATCAAAAAAAAAAAGTTTTTAAATAATTAGAAACATTTAGTATGATGTATTTAATATTCCTTTTGCAAATGCTGTAAAACACTCGTTAGTTAGTTAGACTATTCATAATTAGTTGAAATTCTGTCTAACTACGGCACACTAATTAAGACTCATCCAATGTAGTGAAATACAAACCGAATATGTTGGTTTGATCTAGTTAACTTGTCAAATCGTACAAGCTTCCAAATGATGCAAACCAGTGTGACTCATGTGGTTTTGGTCCAAAAAGAGGTAATTTAGCAAGTTTAACCTGTTGGCCAATCTACTTGATTCGTTGAGGAAAAAATCTAGTAGCTAGCTTGCTTTTAAGCGCCTCTAGAGCCTCTACATTGGGGAATTCCCTTGCCACAAAGCCCATTAGAGGAGTTCATCTGTCATTGTCACAAACTTGTGGCAATTAAAGCTTCATCAAAGTTCAATTTCTAGTGTAGTGGACTTTTTCATCTCTTGCACCGTAGACCTGACCTTTTCCCCCTCTATTTGCTAGTCAAGGAGCAATTAGTTACTCATATATATACTCTGTTTCATTCTTTTAGTCCTTTGATGTGCCTCTTGGCAGCTAAGTCATTTGTTTCTTATTTAACAAAAGAAAACCTTTGTAGCAAAGTGACAAACATCAATCTCTTTCCTTAATTTCATTGTAGTAAAGTGACAAACATTGAATAAAAAAAAAAGATATGGATCATTTTTACTTTGTGAGATGTTGGCAAATTGAATAGTTATGCAAATAGAAGGTTAAGAATTTGATAAATAGTTTTTATTAAAAATTACATTGGAGGATAATATTTCTTTTATAAAAACTTTACACTTTTATATAAACTCTTTGTATATAATACTATTAAATTTTCAATAACAATAAATAATAATTCTGTAAAAAAAAGGTATAAAGAATTTTTATACCATCATTCAATAACAAATAATTTTATATGGCCAATTTCTTTATTTTTACAATAATTACTTTAAAAGTGATCAATAATAAATTTTAAATAATTGATTATGTAAAATGTTTTACAGCAATAATACATACAAACTATACTCTTTTAATAATCCAACCAATTAATTAAAACTTTTTATTGAATAGATTATATCTATAAAATTTTTACAATTTTTAAAATTATTAAACACTTCATTAAATACATTCAATTTAATGCATAGTATATATTGATTAAGAAGTTAAAAGAAAAACAAATTATTAAAATACATAAAACTATACTGTCTAAAAGCTCTTTTATACTATCCTATGATTTATACAATAAATATTTTAGCTTTTTAATTCTTTAATCAATGTCATAAAGTCACTGCTTAAGACTACCCTATTTTAAAATACAAATAAATAATAAATAATGAAAATCTCAACAAACACTTACTCAATCCCCTTGCTTGCTCTCGACATAATTTGACTAATAATGATTCTAGAGAATCTGACAATACTAATTGGTGGATTGCCTCCTCCCAGTAAGATTTTTTCCTTTATACACGTCTTTTAATAATCCAACCAATAAATTAGATGAAGGATTTTTCAATATGGCTTTTTTCTCTCTCCCACTTGCTCTATGCTTTTTGGCTTGTCCTCCTCACATTCTCCATGTTCTCACTTCTCTCTCTCTCTCCCTGTACTCTCTTTGCTCTCTCAATCCATCTCTTTTAAGTTAATAAAATAAAATAAAATAAAACAGTTTCTATTTTACTTTTAAAATTCTTATTTTGAATCTTTATTAACATTAAAATAAGTTTTAACCCAAAAAATTGTTACGCAAGACATAACCTTCATATATGTCCTACAATGTATATTACTATATTTTACTTTTTCTTCTTTTATTTCCCTTCTTTTTCTTCTTTATTTCCTCCAACTCAAAAAGAAAAAAAAAAAAGAAGAAGAAAAGAACAGAGAGAGAGAGAGAGAGAACGTAACCTTCATGTCCTTAATGCGTACAATTTTACTTTTAAAAACCATTAACAAGCCTTACATTTGCGACGTTCGGCATTAATTATTTAATGGAGGAATATTGAGCTAGCTAGCTAGCTCTCTAGAAATTCCAGTAGTATCTATTATGCCGAACTCGTCCTACTTACACCTAGATAGTAATGTGTAACCATAAAAGTTGCAAATTAAAGTTATATATCCTGTTAAACTTTGATCCCATGCACGTTAACATCGCATAAAAATTGTTAATTATCATACATAGCTCATTCATGAATTGGTTAGCTCTTATATACACCAACAACAAAAACACTCTAATAAAGTACAAAAAATTACAAGATTTTATCACAATCATATCATTATAATAAAGTGGCATGGTGATTGAATAAAGAAACCTTAGAATTAGTGGAAAATAAAAAAGAATAAGTTACGGCTTCAATCTCTCCTACTAATTATTAAAAAATTAATAATTAATATTTATTAATAAAAAATCTAATTACATTCATTTGTTAATACATACTTTCTCTTTCTTTTTTGTTATCTCTTAATACATGTTATCCTCACTTGATGTAATTATTATTTCTTATAAATTAATTCTTGGGATTTAAAATTTTGATAAGCTATTTATTGTTTTGATGATAGTTAAAAGCATATATGTTTATTATTGATCTCATGTGTTTTTTTTTTATCAGAAATTAAATTGTATTAATATATTATATATGTTATA
>JBBMKG010681500.1:0-11364 GCA_037834515.1 Lespedeza cuneata | reverse complement strand
TTACATTTTTGTATTCAAAATCGAAGATTAAATTAAAACAATTCCCCATTCTCATTCATAAAACTAAAAAAACCTTAGAATAGCATCCTCAAATATAAACAAAACTATATAATTTCACACAAACTAAAAATGATAGATAAATACATTTAATTTTTATATTTCTTATAAAAATTGAACTATACTTCCTAAATTATTTTAATTATATTAAAGAAAATGTTGTTATCAAATATAAAGACACCCACACACTACATCATATCTTGACTAGACAGGAGCTACCCACATAGCACACGACAAAAAGCCACCTTCCACTCTCACTCTCACTCTCACTGCAACAACAACAATGGCGGAACAAGAACACCAACAACACCATCACCATCACCATGTTACCAACACCACCAAGCTCTTCCATTCCTACTTAGGTCTCAGTTTCTCCTTCTCCCTTGCTCTCCTTGCCAACAACACTGTCCCCGCGCTCCAGTCCAAGCTCCGCTCCCTCTCCCTCCAGCTCCGGGAAATGAAGTTGCGCCGCCACGAGGACTCCAAAGCCAACGCGCGCGTCGTTGAGATCTTCGCCTCTCACCGTAACGCATGGCAGGTCGAGGAGAAGCGCCTGCTTCACCAGATCGACGCTGCCGCCGACGAGATCGCAAGGCTCCGGGCGCGCGTGGCTGAGCTCGAGGACGCCGCGGCGCGTGCTGAGAGAGAGGTCTCCGAGAGGGATGAGATGATTGGTTTCATGTCGAGGAGGATTGAGGAAGAAGGGTTGGGGAAGAAGAGTAGGGAGTGGGAAGAAGAAGAAGAAGAAGAGGAGATGGTGGGGTCCACTACTTCTAGGAATGTGGAAGAGGAAGAGATTCAGGTTATCTATGAACAGTGTAGTAACCATTTTGCGAGTAATAATAGTAATGGTAATAGTAATAGTAATAATAATAATGGGTTTGATTCCGAATTTATGGCCTCTGCTTCGAAGTTCTGGGCTGAGAAATCTTCACTTTGGCAGGTTTGTTCATTGATCTTAAAAATATGCTTCACTTTCATTACCTTTTTTTTTTCATTCAATTTTTTTTTGAGCAAATATTAGTTATGTTAGTTTTTAATCACTAGTTTAAACCCACGACTCTTCACCCTTAACTCTTAAGTCCCTTTTCCCAATTATTAAACCAATCTTATTATTTCTTTTTTCAGTCAAATTTGACATGTGTGTTTAGATTAGGTTGTTTTGGTTAAATAATTTCCTTTTCTTGTCTTACTTTAAGGTAAAGCTTCTAAATCAATCACATGCATTATGCATAAGACAGTTGAGAGTTTGTTTCTAATACAAACTGGAAAGTGGAGACAAACAATTTGGCACTTGTGATTTTTTGAATTAAATATTCTAATAAGACAATGTTTGTTTTTAGTTCTAAAAAAATAAATCTTTCGTTTTAGTCTCTCATTTGTGGAAATGTGTGAGGTGCTTCCTGTCGTTCACAAAAAATGGTCTACTTTTGTTCTGGAGAGAAGTAGAAGCGAACTTATTTAATTTTTTTCCTTTTCTGCTAAAGTGGTTGATAATTGATACTTTATTGTGGATTAAAAAATGGTTTACGGCGAAAAGTTTTGGTGCTTTTTCGAGGATGACCTGGTTTAGGATTCTGGGTCAAGATGTTTCTTCTCGGTTCTATTCTAACCTCATGAACTGTTCTTTTACCGCACTACTTTTACTCGATTTTCAAGGTTGTTGGCTTTAGGAGGTTCCTGTACGGCAGAACTTTAGCGTTTGAGTGACCTTTCTATGGGAAAAGGAATGCGGTTTGTAATGGTAATTTGGGGGTCCTGTTTTTTCCTTTGGAGTTGAGAGTTAGTTGCTTAGGTTCATAATGGTTCCTCATGGTGGAGCCATGGGCCATCCAATTGTTTTTTGTCTGTTTCTGTCCTTAACTGTAGCAATCTGTGTCCCTATTGCACGTTATGTTGCTCTGCATACCTGGTCCACTTTACTTTCAGCAGGCACTAGTCACTATTCTTATCCAGTGCTGAAATCTAGGGGCTTTATTCTGTAGGTTGCATATTGTCTCTGCTGGGGACATGATTGCTAAATTATGGTTGAGTTGTGTTTGCATTTGGAGAGTATCAAATGAGTTGTGTCTGTGCTCAAGCCACTGATAGTCTGGACTTTGGAGAGCATCAAATGAGTTTCATCCACAGATAACATGTTCAGCAAAATTATGGTTGAGCTGTGTTTGCATTTGAATTTGGATTCCAAATTATGGTTTGAGCCAAGTGAAAAAGTGTAATTTTTTTTGTTGGGGCAAACCATAGTTTGAAAAGGATAATCTAAACACACCCTTAATATGTATTGATTGAGATAGAAAAATGTCTTGTTCTTTTCTGCTAATACCAGGGTCTTACAACCCTTTTCTCTTTGCTACTGCTAACAGCAATTGCAATCACATGTTTTTGTTCTTGAAGAGTGGTTGCCTGGACTAGAAAACATACAGTACAGAATAAGAATATTCTTAAAGTATCCACTAGGGAGAAATAAGTGGGTCCATTTGTTTTAGGTTTTAATTGGTTTTGAAAGAATTGATGTTAATAGATGGATTTGTTTTAGGAAATAATATTTTGAAAGTGACTTTAGAAAAATTGATTTTGTTTAGATGATAAAGCAAATAACTTTTTGAGGTATAAACATAGATATGTTTTGTCAGTTCTGTACCCAGAATGAAAGATGGATTAGTTAGTATTATCAACAAATAAATAAATCACAAGGGATGTGTTAGGGTCGAAGAAGCTTCGCCTCTGCTGTGGAAAGTATATTTCCGGCGGGGATCCAAAAGAGATAAGGGGAATGAGTTGCGTAAAGGATAAAGGGAGTATTTATTAAAATCCATTGCCCACCCTTCAACTATTTGACATTGCAGACTATTGATCATCTTCAGTCCAAACTCTTCTGTAAGATATCAAAGAACCATCCTACCTAAAATCTTAAAAGGCCCTAGGGAAGGAGACTTTTGTTTCAAAAAGTAATGTTATTATGTTAAGACTCAAAGGTCATTTGACTTCTTATAACAGTATTTGTGTCAGCTAAAATTAAAGCCGTAATGTTTTTGGGTTTTCTCAATGTAATTTACTTGGTAACTTATAAGCAGCTACTTCTCCACAAACTTTTTTGTCAAATTTTGACCTTTAATTGTCTGCTCTTGCAGGATGTACAGTATGAATCCCTTGAGTCAATGTATAATACAAAGCATTTTGTTGCAAGGTAAATAATTGATAATCTAAAAGCAGATAACATTTAGCATTTGTCATCAATCTCCAACTAAATGAAGGGTAATTTTTTTCCCAGAAGGGAGTCTCCCTGGAAGGTAGATGGTGATTCTGCTGGAGTTTCCTCTAAACTTAAATTGCTTGAACAGGAATTATTAAATCTGGAGAAGATTGGTAAGAATGATCCATCCAAGGTGTCATCCTTAATTAAGAAGCAGGCGAAGAGATATCAAGGGCTTTCAGAAAAAATTGATGATTTATGCAGAAGAATAGTAAGTAACTCATGTTTTATTGCTTCTTTTGTTTTTGGTTTTGCTATGTTTGCAAATTGTAATTAATCTATAAATTGGAATTGTCATCATCCTTTTCACTTTTGCTTAAACAACCTCTAATTGTTTTAAGACATCTACCTGTGCATTTTGAAATCCATGTCTTTTTGTCAGCTGATATGTAAATTGCATGATGTCAACTGCCTTGCAATAAAGTTCATTGGTGCATTTTGTCAGTTGGTTTATGTAGTATAAAATTGTATTGAGAACAAATGGATCATGGTGATGTTCTGATGATAAATTATCTAATATGTTAACATGCTAATATAATTTATGATTGGTCCCAAGTGATGGTTATTTGCATGAATACCATATTTCCCATGTGCTATATATTTTTGATAAACTGAAGGTGATTGTCTGTGGGGTGGAGTAAGCTTAGTGTCAACTGATTATATATTTTTTAAACTAGTTTTTTTTGTGTGGCTATTAACTGTTTCATCCCGGGAGATGAAAATGATAGCTTGCATTATTTTTTGTACTGTGCATCTAATTAACGGAAACAATGGAATCAAAATTTTGTACTTCATGCAAGCATGATGCACAACATTTTGGATCAAGATTGTAAGAGACACCAAAAATCTGATATCACTACTTTATGTAGTGTGGATGCTAATCTGTTTTCAAGAAAGTTAGGTTTGAAGTTTACGTTAGGTAGAGGCACTAACTATGCATGTATTTTCCTCCAAAACAACAGGCCCACTGCAAACCTGCTTCTGCTGACATGATCTTTTATTGCTCCATTTAGTTAAAGTTGGACCATGTTCCCCTGTCACATAAGACCCTTTGCATTTTTGGGCCTGACATCTTTATTTTTGAGCAGGCTAATGATCCCTGTGAGCCCTCCCTCAGTTCAGAATTTCGAACCCAAACTCAAACTGAGTTTCTATTGGAAGCATTTCGCCTTCAACAGGGGGCAGCTGAAACTGGACAAAAGCTAATGGCATTGCATACTGAAATTGGGAAGAGCAATTCCAGGGATGAGTTGAGAAGTGAGAACACACTGACCTCAAGACGGTCTTTGGACTCTATTAGGAACAACTTCAAAGAAATCCAGCGAAATCTGGAGATATGGCTGGCCAGAATTATTGGTGATCTTGAGGGGATTCTGGCAAGGGAAGGTGCATCTCGTGTAAGAGAATATTATATTTCTAGATATCCTTTTGTTCAATAGAATCTTAGAGATTGGTAGCTGTAGGAAGCCTCACCTCTCAAGCTAACAAGTTATCTCTTGTGGGTATGTATATTGTTTCAATTCATAAAAGTGGTAGTTGCATATCCCTGTGAAATGAAATTATACCACTGCTGCTTTTGTTAGCATCTTAAATATGTTCTTCCCTTCCCCACGTGGGCATCCATCTTAAATGCATTTGTCCATTTGCTGATGGAACCATTCGTTGTGAGTGTGACAACCAAAAAAAAACTATAATAACGGTCATTATATATCACTAAATCACAAAAGAAACACATTAACATATCCATTTCCATCTCCTATATTGTTCAACTCAGCTAGAGAACATGGTTGGGTCGATACACACCTAAGTTGAGCTTTTCCTTAATTTTTTTCCTGTGTGCCATATGGCACATGTTAATAGTTAATAAGATCAAAAAGAATCTGACGTTTATGGTCAATCCATAGGGAGGAATATTATTGCCCCGTCTTATACATGGGAAGTAATCGTTGGATTTTATTTGTGCCATGCAGCCTATTTTGTTTGTTTATTTATTTATTAACCATCCTGTTTTATTTAAACTAGACACCTATAATTTTATTCATCTACGTAATAATGAGCTTGAACGGCATAACAACAAACCTGTACTTGTTTGTGTAGTTAGTAGCATTGAATTTACGGGCATATGGACATGAAATTTACGTTTCATAGTCTATAATTGCTTTTTATGTTTGGTCGGTTTGAACTGGAACATTTTCTGATTGTATTTATTGAAGTCTATATATACTATAAAAAGTATTTTATTTTACCTATCTCACTAGAGTGGTCGTTTTATTTTTTAATTTATTATCAGAGTTTCTTTATTTTGAAAATTTAATAATCTTGGTTCTTGAGTTGATTTTCACAAGGTGATGTAATTTCTGAATTGATTTTTAAATGGTGATATAACTTCTGACCGTAACAAATTGTCAGAAGATGTAAAACATTAATTTTTTAATATTTTAACAGTTAAAATCGTCATTAATTGAGATATTTGAAATTAAAAACAGTTTAGGGGATTAAGGTTATTGAATCAAAAAAATATAAGGATTCGGATAGTGAATTAAAAAATAAAGGAATTAATTTAGTGAGATAAATAAAATAAGAAGATTTCTTTGCAATTAAGTTTACTGTAGTAAAATTTCTGCTCAATTTATAACCAACAAAAAGAAACCACAAAGTTCATAAGTAAAATTTCTCCTCAATTTATAATCAACAAAAAGAAACTTTGATTGCTGGTGATTTAACCAAACACTGAATTTACACACTTCACAGGTACTCTTGTAGAAGAAACTCTTACTTGAAATGTAAAAGGTGGTGAACAAAGAGATAATTGTTGTCCTCATTGCTTCTCAGTTTTTGTTTGTTTATTTTTCATTTAACTTACATGTTTTCCGTATCCTTTATTGTATTTATTCACATCTTTATCTGTGTTGACCAAATCAGAAAGAGGCAAAATCATCAATCCTAAGACATTAAATAACAACAAAACTCTTGCTTTCACCGTCACCATATAGTGCAAATTAATCAACATGACTCCATCACTTTCGGCCTGCTTTGTCACTTTATAAGGCTCAATTCACATCATTTCTACCATTTCTTCGTTCTTGAATCACTTGATATATTTCCATGGATGATGGTGATGGTAACCCCTTCTCCAACCACGTTGTTATCCTACTCATTGCCATGGGTTCAGCAGCTTTCGTTGTCTCAATGTACCATGTCATAGCCATTTGTTGGTGCAATCAGCGCATGGCACACCCGAACACGCCACCACAACAGCCACCACCGACCGAGAGCACTCCCTCTGTGGCGGACATGATTCCAACACACACATATCACAAGAAGAAAGTTGATCGCGCCATGGTTCCTGGTGGTGGTGACGACGATGGTGGTATTTGTGCGGTGTGCTTGGGAGACTATGAAGAGGGTGAGGAGTTGAAGACTATGCCTGAGTGCATGCACTCTTTTCACGTGCCATGCATTGATATGTGGCTGAGCTCGCATACGAGTTGCCCCGTTTGCCGGAGCAGCGCCACACCTTCGCTGGAGGTGCTCCACTCTGACCATGATCACTTCGATTATGCATATCAACACAGTATAGATATGACGCAGTTTGTTAATGGGTTTGTGTTACGTAGGTGAAGTAGGGTTGTGTGTTGCTATGATGTGGATTCTGGGTTTCAAGGAGCAAATCCATGTGCTTGTGAGATCCACCCTGAGCTATTTTGTAGTTTACATGTACGTGCCGGCCGGGAAATTAACTTAATACACCTTTTATTATTAGTTTATTTTTGAAATAGTTAATTCAATAGACTCATAAATATGTCATCTTCTAAAGAGTACATGTTGAACTTGTAGATTAGGATCGGCTCAGTAGTAAAGAATTGAGATAATAGATGTGAGGTTTTAGGTTTAATTTCTCAATGTTGCATTGCACACTTAAAAAAAATGTAGAATTTGTAGAAAATGGATTAATAAAAATGTGTTATTGTTGTAATTGATAAATATTATCAGAAAGAGACGTGTTAACAACTCGGTGACTTTGCTAATTTTCTCTTGTATTACACAACTAAATTAATATTAGATTTAAAAATGATAAAATCTGAAATAAACTCATGAAGTGGCAAATTTCTAAATTCATCAGATCTATTTATTTTATCGTTAATTGTTAATTTTTTTTAGCAGAACCGAACCTCCTCCTTCCTCATTCATTCTTAAGTTTCATTTCTCAATCCTTAGACTAATCATATCACTATGAATCCAATTCTTTTTATCACCAACAACACTATTTTATCATTGATATTTTAAAGAGAGACAATCAATTGTCGTTAATTAATTAAGGGGTTGGGAAGAAAACAAATTAAGGGGTTGGGAAGAAAACAAAAGAAAGGATTTAAATATGGATGGATGGGGGTTTTCTGAAAACAGGAAATTGGCCCCATCTCATTAAAATTTGGATTTATTTATTACGGTGTGGGATCACTACTAGTGAAACGCTACAGCATTCAAACCTCAGGATCAATTTGTGCTCAGCATCATATCACATCATGTAGTTCTTAATAAAAGCAGGGACAAGCAAATGAGAGATTATTTTCAAGATGACACCCTACGTTTAGTTTATTATACATAATAAAGAAAAAGAGTTTATTTTATGGTTATCAAATTAGGCACTTGCTTGTGTGAGAGCTTATAGTTATAATTGTAACTACTAAGGAATCCGTGTCGAGCTATGTTATTGCTTGTGCATTTAATATGTTAATTTAAAACTCATGTATTTATAGGATGGTTTTTTTAATGCTTTCAAAGGTATAAAATGGATATTTGTTTCTTCTGATAGTCATCACATTTGTGTGAAGTAACTATTAACTCTGATTTTATGGATGACTAATATCTATCAAAAAATCTAGTTGGCTTCCACTAATACATTCTCTCTTCCTAATTATTATTTTTTTATTTATTTATAAGATTCGAACTCGAAACTCTGCTTAAAAAATACAAGTCCAGTGGTACCCACACGAACAATATGTTCACATTGATTTAACTTCCAAATGCATCATGTTAAATTCAAAGAAAAAAAATTGATCAAAAGGTTAGTTGAATAATGTCAGTAAACGTTAGAACTATTCCATAGGTTGAATGAAGTGAAGTACGGTTATACATGATTATCCAAGGTAAACACTTGATCATGATCATAAAAATTCTTAAACCATGAAGACTTCACCCTTTTAAGGTCGCTAGCAAACCTAGCATTAATTGAATCGAGAGTGTAAACCTTATATTTGTCCTTTATTTTTTTTGATTAATGATTACAACTGTATCTTATTTTTTGAAGTGTATTTTTTCTCAGTTTCAAAGAGTCAAATCTTTTTGGAAATGCTTTGACGGAACGTTGGAGTAAGAATAAATTAAAACCACTAATAATTTGATAAAGTGAACATTATATTGCCAGATTAAGACTAATAACAATCATACCAAAATAACATTTGTGATAATTGAGAAACATAGTTGAATTTAAGAAACTAAAGCTACAAATAAGTCAAATGAATAAGAGTTTTCAAGAATATAAATTTCCGAAGTGTATTTTTATATGCCAACTACTTTGGTGAGCTAATTTAAGATTTGTTCGGTATATATAATTCTCCATGTGTGATAATTATGCTAAGTTTGCCAAGTATATACCAGATCCTCACTATACTCTAAGTTTGCCAACTACTCTTGCCGTTCCATTTAAAGCAATATCGATCTAAATCTGGCAAAACAACTACCTAACTACCAAGGGCCACCTCGATCATAAAGAAAACATATTAGATTTGCATTTGGGGGGGCGTTAGAGGTGGAAGGATTTTGTCACTGCTTTTGATACACAATTCGTACCATTACACTCCATTTTAAAAATGAGACAGATAAGTCAACGTTATGGAAGTTCAAGAAGCTACGAGAGTAATTTGGATGCTGGTTAGTGCTCATGTTTGGTCTAACGGTGGAATTATAACGAAACTGAATTTTGGTACTTAATAAAAATTCATACTTTTATCGAATCTAATCCAAAATTAACAAGCACTACTATTAGACTCAGAAACGTCAAAATTGAAAATGGACTTCCTGTTCTGCATCTCAACTTTATGTTTTTATAAACAAGGTTTTATAAGATGGTTTGTGACCACATCATGTCCTTTCTTATATTTATTGTTTATTTATTTTTTGTTTCTTTACGGGTACCATTCTTGAAAAATGAAAAGTGATTATGCTCAGGACAAAACAAGTTACAGACACATTTTCTAGCAGAAATTTCAACTTCAACTTTAGTTCACTAATCATCACGTTATGAAAGACTATCTTTTCAACTAGGTACAACTCTCGTAAGTCTAATATATTATGTTTACTTATAATGACGGTGGTTAAAATTACACATGCACTATTTGGGAGTTTGACAGAACAAGTATAAAACAAACTCAAACATCTAATGAAATTCAGATTCATATCAGTGAGAGCTGAAAATGAAAGCGCCTGATCAAGCAACTTAAATCTAAAAGTTTAAGTAGTTATAATTATACTAGACACAAATTTTCAGATCCATTGCATCTGTGTACATGCATTCTCAATAATAGTGATACAGAAAACTGAACTCAAAGCAACATGTCTAAACCATTACGAATAAATAAGATAATAATAAAAGCTACAAGCACTGCAATTGTTTATTTCCAAACGTTTGGGAACTTCTACCACAGAATGAGAAAGCAAGACTTGACAGTGTTATCAAGTAGACATGCCAGCTGCTTCCAGCAGCTGTTTCACCTTAGTGATGTAATCACTCATTGCTTCCTCCTTGGATTTCCCTGCCAAAAAGAGTTTTGATATAAGAAAACATAAAAGTACTAAGACAAAACATGAAATTGATCAACATAGCTTTTTTTTCTACCTTCAACAGCTTTCCATGCATCCCATTTAGCTCTGTCTTTCATGTTGAACATTCCAGGACGGCCTGTAAATCATATAAAAAATTCATGAATAAGGATAATCCTTACGTATATAGAAAAAAGTGGGGTGGAATTTTCTATTGATAGCAAGGTTATCAACGCAAATTGCCCAAATTCCACCATCTAAACACGCCATTGTGCTTCCATAGCAGGCCTCCTTCACAAATTGCCTATGGCAGAGGGGTCAAAAGATGCAAACGCCATGTTATAGTGTTATGGCGGCACTAAAATGTTATTTAACAACATTGATTGATAGAGAGAATTCAAAAGTGGAACACATTGATTTGTTGTGATTAGTTAATCGAGTACTCACTGGTGTTGACAGGTCCAACAGTGGCCTGCTTGTACAATCCATAAAGGATAAGCAAGTTTTCATTTGATTGATTTGGTGGTAAAGTCTTGGCTTTCTCAGCATACTGCTCAAAATCCTCCTGCATGACCATGTCCAAATGAGTGTGTGATGTTTCAAATGTCAATTCTTTTTCTAAGCACATTATCAAGGATAGAAGTATAAAACCAGTTCAAAATACAGAAGTAACAGAACATAAGCACAAATAAGATTCTGATATAAGCTACTTTAAGAATAATACATGTTCATTATGGAGTACATATTCAACATCTTTGCCTAGAGATTTAGCAAGCAGCTTTGATGAATTTAATTTCACTGCGGCAAAAGAATAGGCTAATTACAAAATCTGACGGGGTTCTTCCCACAGTTTGGTCAAATAGTTACAAAATTACTAATGCTTCTGCATTCAGTCGTGGATCAATAAACGAACAATCATTCCCCCAAAAGAATCTTATGTGTCTTCAAGCCACACTAGAAAGTGTAGATCAAGGTACAAAACTGAAACTAAAGATCACATTTTAAGGTGCTATGCTTAATCAACATCTGTTCACATGAAATACCAAAAAAAATCTAAATGAATACATAGCGAAATTACAATCATCTATTATTTTCTTTTATTCAAAAGGAAGGCGTAACAATTCTAAGTTCCAACAAATCAAACGATATCACAACCTCTGAGGCCAAAAACGCCACATCAAATCTATTTCACTTCAAGACGAGTCTACAAGATACCCATTAATAAAAAAAAA
>JBBMKG010681499.1:0-11345 GCA_037834515.1 Lespedeza cuneata | reverse complement strand
TTTTTTTTTTAATTTAATTTTAATATTGTTTTTTAAAAGATTATCAATAGCTAAAACAATTATATCACAATATAATCTGCTTTTTTATATATACTACAATATAATTTACTCATCATAAACTTGAAATATAACTTCGATATTTCAAGAAAATTTATTTATTATAAACTTTAATCAAATAATTGAAATAGAATTTATATATTAAAAATATTTTCTTATTAAATTATATATATATATATATATATATATAAAATTATATTGTGCATTGCATAGATAAATGTTAGTTAATATTTGATTTAAAAGAAAAAATCATGTTTTTTTATTAATTTTAAGAAGAAAAAAAAATCGATTTGAGAAAAATTGACTTCAGATGCTTTAAACAAAATCTTGAATTCAAGTCTTAATGAAAAAAACATGGATGAATGAAAGATGTGTAAAAATGAGTAGTCAAGTTCTTTGACCAAGGTTAATGGTTGCCAAAACTACATTAATATCATGGTAAGAGAAAAAGAGATTGTAGTGTTTTTTTATAACTACTAGTATTAGGTATGGTGAATTCGTCCGCTTTGCAGAAGGCTGGTCTCTTTTGGTCGCCTCTAGGAGTGTTTAGTATATGAAAAAAATTTCTTAGACAAAATAATCATATTTTTTAAGAATTACAAATCCTTATAAATTTATTTTAGTTCATAATAAAATATTTATCCAAAGTGTTAGATTCGACTCCTTTTAAAGTAAGGAGGTGCACTTTAAAAAAAAAAGTAGGATTTTCAATTATCAATTATCAATTGAGAAATCGATAATAGATATAAGTAATAAAATAAAATACATATTTAATAAAATCTAAAATCAATCACAATTTTAACTATTTGATTTTCTAATCAATAACTAAGAATTGTTTTTTATTTTTTTAATGTGCATCTCCACCTTTTAGAGGAATATAAGAGTAGATGACTCAATAAAAAAGTACAAGGTGGTATTTTATGCATGCAGGAAAGTTAAATTTCTGACCCTTCCCGTGCGATTATTTTCGCGAAAAAAGTTTACCATTCGCACATGCATGTTGCATGTCTACGACATTGTTGGGCTCTTTGAACTTGCCTTGCAATATTTTGTTCAAACTAATTTATAGGCAATCAGCTCCTGAGAACATGAAGCGCAGTATCCTTTTTTTATTTTCCTTTTCAAAACAACACTATTTGGTGAATGCTGTATTGACACGTAGGATTAACGAAAGTTTCAAATAGTCGGATTAATTCCAATACGAATCTTATTATTTTCCCAAATTTTAAACTTCTAATCAATATTCTTGCAAATATTATGCTCATTCAAGATTTTTTTTTTTTTTAATGGATGCATTACCACCAAATTGCCGTTCACATGATAACGGGGAGATGCAGAAACATAAGTACACAATGCATATTCAATACTGGCCATCAAAAGTGCGACCAAAAACAGTACACGCGGTGCAAATGAAGACGAGCCTGAGTCTGGAAAGAGTGAAACTTTTGTTGGGTCTGGAAAGTGTGAACTTTGTTTAAGCATCGCTTTCTCGAAAGGCAAAACCATTGCCTAACTCACCCTAAAATATGGCAGTTTAACATTGGTTCTTGCCTGCCGACACTGGCAAGCATTGTCTTTTTCACAGTTGACCAGTGACAAAAATTTTATTTTAATAATTATAACTAAATGAAAAAAATATTAACTTCATTTTTTCAAAAAATATATATTTAAAAGAATAAATATTTTGTTTACATTCTTAAATTTTTTCAAAAAAGTAAAATAACAAAAATGACTCTAAACAATAACAACAAAAAATTGAGTTGAGAGAATTATAAAGGAGCTGTGATGGTTGACTATCAACCATTTATAAATGATTAGTTAAACAATTCTAGCTAAAAAATTATTAATTAAATAAGTTATTTCTTTTTGGTAACTTCTTGACATAATTAATCTCTCCATAACTTAGTTGACTAGTGCTTTTAGATTATGTTTGTATTGGTGGTATAGGATGGAATAGAAAGAGATAGAATGAGTGGAATAATGTTACATTAATTGAGTTTTAAAAATGAAGATGCAACAGAATGAAATGACAGGATGGAAGGAGATGAAATCAAATCTATTCCATTTCATTATTTTTTCTTAATTTTCCTTCCCCTCCAATTTAGGGTATATGAGATGAAATGAAACTTTAAATTCCTTAATTACTAATTTGACATGAACATTATTGTCATCTTTTTTTCCTATTTTCTTTTCTCGTTTATTTCTTCTTTCATCATCTTTCCGGTCTTCTTACATCTACTATCATTTTTTGACTTTTCTTTTTTGTCTTCTATCAGTTATAAAAAAAATTAAAAAATTATCTTCACTTTTTCCTCGATTTTTTTTATCTTTTATGAAATTTTACTTCTATCATCTTCTATTTTTTCAAATCTTCTTCTATCTTCATCTTCTTCCTCCATCCTTTCATCTTATGTGAGTTTTTGTTCTTTTATATTTTATCTTTCATAAAATCTTCTTCTATCTTCTTTCTACTTTCTATCTTTTATATTATTTTTTTAATCTTCTTCCTTTTCTATCTTTTATATTTTACGATTAATTTTATTTTCTTCTAAACAAAATAATAAGAATAATATAGAAACGAAACAATTATAATTTATTTTGTTCTGTACTTTTTCCAACAATGGAATGGAATATTATATATTATCCATTATGTTCCAATTCTTTCTACTTCTTTTTCTATTATCAATTCAAACATAACCTGAGGATCTGTTTAGTTGGAGAGGATAGGAAAGAAGGAAAATTTTAAAAAATATATATATAATTTTACTAAATTGTCATATTTTGTTATCTTCAAAGATTTTTATTATCTTACGTTTCCTGATTTTTTTTCCCTCTTTCCATTGATTTTAATTGAAATATTTCTAGAAATTAATTAATTTAACTTGATGATAAATATATTCCTATATTTTATTTTAAAATATTTATTCCATTTAGTCAAATATTCATTTTAAAGATCAACAAAGAATGAGAAAAATCAGAAAACGATAATAAAAGAAATTTGAAGATAAAGAAAATCAAGACAATTTAATCAATTTATATATATATTTTAAAATTTTCCCTTCCCTCCCCTCCCCTCTAACCAAACAGGCCTTAGTGAGGTCTATGAGTCTATCTTTTTTTTCTTCCAGAAGAGAAAGAATCGGTTTTGAATAATGTAAAAAGCAACTCTCTATTACCTCAACTCCAACGTTATTTCTTCAATTAAAAGTGATTGTGTTTCACAGTTTCAGCAACCAAACATAATATATGAGCTAAATTTGGTTGGGCTATAATAAATTTGATTTACCGTGATATCATCATAAAACTAAATCAGCCCAAATTCCATGCGAACCCAATTTTACAAACTCTTATCCACACTATTTCTACGGATAAATCTACGAGATGAGCGTGAATAATGCCCACCACTAACCCCTAAACACAAGTCCAGTTCTTTGTAATACACTTCTCACTAAAATAAATTTTTTTAAAAAATAACTTTGTCCAGAATATTACCAACTTTAATCCAACCACACACTATGTGCCTATTCCTTCATACGAATCTCTAAGATACAACGAGAATAATGCTAAATATAAAATGTTTCTTTTGTTTGATGATCTACTACAGAGAAAATTTTGCTACGACTATTATGCCACTGAAAATATGTGCTATATAAAACTTCAAATGCATAGCAGAAAAAATAACTAAATTTGTATTTTTCTAGTACTTTTTTTTTGTTGAAGGGAGTGCTGTAATGACTTCACAAAGTAAATGACTTAAGTTATTTTTTCTCATTTAATCACTTTAAAAAAAAAAGTATTTTAGTTTAATTGTTAATTAGAAGTATAAAAGTAATTAAAGCCACCAAAATTACCATAATTGAAAATCACTGAATCCATGCTCAGGTAACTTTGGCATCACAGTAAGACGATTGTCGAGCGATTAAGGGATTTATTGCTCCCATGCCTTAAACAGAGTGCTGAAAAGCATTTTGGCTTTCAATATAAAAATATCCTGAACCCAGTGCTGTACATTTAGACTTTTCAATTTACTTTTAAAAAAAGTGGTGGCATGAACAAAAAAAAATGCTATTTCATTCATTTCTCTATATTGATATGGGACTATATTTTGTAACCTCATCTAAATAATATTAGAAGTTCCCAGTGCTAAGGGAAACTACCATACAACAAACTATGGTTATAGTAACTGTTACCGTGTTATAAAAAAAGACCTTGCACGGACCTAGTGTTGTGTCAAGTTGGAATTGCTCACAAGACAGCAGCAGAAATTTCTGTCTTGACATTAATCTCAAGTTTATCACATCGATCTTCTACTGTCTTGGGGACGAAGAATCTGATCCAGGAGCTTCTCTGGAAGCTTTTTAGTAGCCTGTGCAAGTATTGATAGGTGAATTGAATGCACATGGCACTTATGTTAGTCAACAATGTAGAAAATATACAAAGAACCTAACCTGGAAGTTCCTCATGTGCAAAATTGGTTCACATCCAACATCTGCCACTGATTTGCCATTCGGAGTTTGCAACTTAAATCGCTCTGCCTTGTATGCAGAAAGGATATTTTCTTCATCGGGTAGGTGATGGCTAACTTTCAGGAGTGAGCTGAGAGAATTCATCTGAAAGGTTGAAGAAACAATCAGATGACAGCTTCCAAGAACAAAATTGAAGAAAACTAGTTATAATTCAGATAAAGACAATGAGGCAGTCACTAATTCACTATTGACCCACTTGATGAAAAAAAATGATAGAATTAAAGTCTTTTATAGCATTTTACCAGTAAACGTATAATGTACTCAATAGCCTACTGATTATAATTATTAATACAACTGTAGTTCAAGATCTTGTCAGTCTAGGGGCATATCTTGAGTTGATTATAAACTGAGCTAACCATATCCAAACCAAATGACAAATTCTACCTTCATGTATGGACAAGATGCACAGCCACCATGAATAGAACAACCCTCCCCGGTAGCTATTCCTGGTACAACAGGAAGTATGATATCACCCACTTTGGCAGAATGAAGACCAGAGGATAAACTTGAGTTTGTTTTGGAGATCGAGTCTGATGAAACTGGAAAGACTATTTCAACAGTAACTTTTGCTCTTTGAGAAGAGGACTTCACAGCGTCCAACAAACTACGAACTGTTGCTACAATTGAAGTCACCATCCCAGATTCTGTTCCTAAAACAAATTGGAGATGATCATCTATATTTCTATCCAAAGCTTCCTGAACCCTGTCCTTTATGAAATCCAAAATATTCTGTGTGGAGCCTACTACGCCCATTCCCCTTCTCTTAGCTTCCATTGCCAATGAAAACATCTCTCCAGGTACCTCAAGATGGGCAGTAAGGAACGCATCGCAGTACATTTCTTTAATCTTCTCCACAACTTCATGGCCAAATAGATGGTGAACAATGCATGTTCCATCCTGGCACCAAGTAGCAAAAGCATATAATCATGAAATGAAACATAGAACCATATATTGCTAGTACCAGCCTACTAAGATAAAACAAAGAAACTCACGGATGATAAGCTAATACAACTATACAAGACATATTTACACAAGGAAAATTCAAACTTAAAATATTTTTTACAAACCACAGAGGAAGACCACAGAAGTGTAAGTGCAGGCATTGACAAATTTCTCTCCAAGTCACACAATGCATAAACCCAATACAAGGGAAAAAAGACAACTATTTAACAAAGCATAAACCAACTTATGTGAAAGAAATGAGGACAGGGAGGGAAGTATACAATAAGAATGAGAAATACCATGTGAAAAAAAAAAATGTAGAACAAAATGACTTCACTACAAGCTAACATCCCAAAAGGATAAATACAAAGAGAAACATATAAATGATGCACATATGCTTCCAAATGATGCAGATTCTTCCCTAGCTTTTCAAAACATGCTAAAGATATTACCTGAAAATAGTGAAGTCGAGGTAGTAATGATCTGATAGAGTCTTGACTGTGCTCAGGATGTATCGCAGCAATCTCTTCGTCAGTCATTTTTGTCATTTGTTGGAACAGTTCTTTAATATTTGCACCCATGTAAGAATCAGGTCCGTACCATATGCTCAAATCTGGAACTTGAGCAAATGCCTACATAAAAAGGGACCAATTTTAAGAAAGGACTTGATGGGCCAGGTGGCGGTCATCATGTGATGTGACCATTACCAAGACAATGAGCAATACAAAAGAGTTTGTATCTGACCAACCTGTAGAATAGTCTGGACAACATTTGATGAAGTACAGGTTATTGTAGGCACAAGCTCATGAGCGAATGCCTTTGTCTCCAACTTAGTGTTAATGTATATGACATGCAAAGAAGTAGACCTGGAAGCAGCTGCAAGATATTCCATGTAAGTAGGAGTAGCTGCAGCATCAGCCAGAGAACAGCCAATTCGCTCATTTGACATCCTATACACGCCAACCTGCGAATAATTATCAGAATAAAAGTTAAGGACTAAAGATTCACATGTATCATAAATACTGAATTTTACTAATATATTTTACTTCAGCACATGTGACCTGCTTCATACAAGCCGTTCATCAATGTCTATATAAATGGGAAACTTTATGAGTCCATCTTCTAGACAAACTTAAGTGATCATTTCATTTGCCTGTTGATGGCTATCTTCAAAATAGACAAGACAAACAAGAGAAAAACATACCTCACCAAAACCAGCTTGATCAAGGATGGCACGCACATTTTCTGACATAAAATCCACACCTAGCACAGTTATGTATTGGCATCCGGCTTTTGCCATTTTGACTGCTGAATCTGCCATGACCAGAGAATCAGATATATGGATATGTGGCCACTGCTTCTGAGAAGCAGTTAAAATGCCTTGGACCTCAGGATCCATGTAAAAGTGTGCAACAACACCGATTTTCTTCTCCTTCAGAACATTGACTAGTTCATTAACTTTTGACTCGTTAGGGAACAGATATTTTGCCTGCACAAAAGCTAGAAGAAAATTAGGAGTTTAACGCTGTCAGGTCATGATTCCATGAAATTGTGGCATTTGTTGTGGACATAACCATATATTATGACATGAAGTAATTAAACATCTCTTTTCAGAGGAAAAAATTAATTGAACAGATAAAGTAAAAAAAAAAAAAAAAGAAGACATAGTTTATTAAATTTACCTTCATTAACAAAGACAAGGAGGTAAAAAAATCCCAAAAAATTACTAAAAACCCAATTTGTGTGAACTGAGCAACCTGTTAGTGTGTACAGGTACTACCTGTATTGATATGTCATATGCATTGTGTAAGCAATTTGGAGGAAAATATCTCATTAAACTAAACCACCACCAAAGAAATGCATACTCAGATTTAGGTACTGTGGGGCTTTCAGTAAATAGAGAAAGTGTGTCTTGCAAAAAGCTTAAGATGACTGTGTTTCTCAATAGGATTAATGGGGGAGACATAACAAGTAGAAAGGCTTAATCAAGCACCTGAGTCACAATACAACTTTTTATTCTATATGCTATTGGATGCACTGCACAGTACAAGCAATTTTGCAAAAGGTCGAGATAGACAAGGGCCCAGAGAAAGTTGTCCATTTAATCTGATTAACTGAGTAACAATAATTAAAACTTGAGTCTCGTGCTTCAACTTTTGTTTTGTTACAATAATCATTTTTTTTTTACACCATTGTTACAATAATCATTGAACAAGTATTTTCCGGTGTTGCTGAAAAAAATAAAAAAAAATAAAAAAGTATTTTCCGGTTCTTCATTTTTTTAAGAAATAAAAAGCAGAGGTGAATGCCACCATGTACTCAAATCCAACTACAAAGTAAGGCAACCATCGAATCCAACAATCATAAAAAATTACATAAAAACAAAAAGTCAATAAATGAATACATAAAAACAAAACGGCAATGTCCTCACTCCTTTGAGGGGGATCAGATTCTCACAAACTAAAACAGAAAGAGGCATGCACTACTACAACTACCATTACTTCTGCTTTTCACAATTCTCTACTTTTTGGACGGTGTAAGATTCTGTAAGATCATAACCACTCCCAGTCCCAGAAACAACGACGGATCATGCAGTGTCTTAAAAAATCCTAAAAATAAATAAATAAATAAAAAATCAAAACACCATTTGTGATTGAATTGAAACGGTGCTAACCTGAGCTTCAGCGTAGCTACCCTTAGGAAAAACCCCATCAGCAGTAACCACCAACGAAGGAAATTCCTCAAACGAAACCTTCCCTTCTCTCTGCGCCATCAACTGCTTAGTCCTCTTCTGCATGCTAACAAGCACGTTATGCCACGTGTTCACCCTGGAGCGCCCACTCCCTGCGGGCAACCCCACATTAAGACCAACCAAATCATCAGTGGTAACTTTCATAACCTCGTCTACCTCGGACCCGTCAAGGACCCAAACGAGACACGCGCAGAACCCTCTCGTAATCTCCGAATCACTGTCCGCAATAACACGCACTTTCCCCTCCTCGTCGATCCTCACCTCCACCCAAACCCTCGCCGTGCACCCCATGACCCGATTCGAGTCGACCCGACACGACTCGTTCATCGGCGCCATCGCCGTCGCGTAGTGAAGTAGATGCTTTACGCGCTCCACGGGCTCGTGTATGGAGTTGAACTCATCGGCAAGGTACTGCAGCTTCGAAGAGAGGACAAGCTCCGAGGTTTCGGAGGGGAACGAGGTGAGGGCGGAACATGAAATAGGGTTTGGTTTGAACGGGGTTGAAGGTGAACGGGGTTGGACGCATTTGAGAAACGGAACGTGGCGTTTGAGGGGTTGGAGAATGAAGCGTTTTGGGTTGGGTGGTGGGGTTGAAAGGAAGGAAGAAGTTGAAGGGGTAGTCGTCGTGGTGGTGGAGAAAGTGGTGTTCACGGTCACTGCCATGGTTACAAAGTGTGTGTTTTGGGAGTGATAATAATAATGGAAATGGTTTGAATTGGAGCGAAAGTTGAAAGGGTTAAAATAAATGGAAAAGTGAGAGGGAGCGGTTGAGAACAAACAAATAGCATGACATGACGAATCAATGAAGGGACTAAAAGGGTATAGGTCCCCACCATTAGTTGCCGTTTCTGTTCTAGCATCTTGTATCTTTTTGACCATGTTATGTGACACTAAGGTTTTATTTGTCAAGGTAGAGGGAAAAAGAAATTAGAGAATAATTGATAAGACTTTATATGAGTTTTATTATTTTATATTTTATTTTAATTTTTTTCATTTTAATTTTTTTTTCACTCTATCAATCAGATCCTAAATAATACCCACCTTTTGGCTATTTTCTTTGTGATTATTAGAAGAACTACTAATAATTTTGTCAAAAAATGGAAAGGTGGGGATTTGTAAGTAGGATTAGATATTAGTGCGAAAGTTTATTTGATGTTTTCTGAAAATATCAAAAGCATATTGCGGATATTTTCTTAACAGTGTGGCTAAATTCTATACGCTCAATACTTTACCACTGTCTTTGTTTCAGGCACACTCAAATCATGTGGGCATGCATCTCAGTAAAAGTTGCCGTACCACACTAATTGAATGACTAAATAAGAGCATAATAAATTACACTCATTCCTTACGTTTTTTATTGTTAAAATGTGACTTTCGTCTGTTTTTATAAATTTACAATTTTAACCCCTCTTTTTATATTTTCTAATCCGAGTATCTAGTCCTTCTAAATTTTAAAAATTAGCAATTTTAATTCGGGTATTCATTTGCCAAACATTGATTGTAAGTAATGTAATACTGACATGTGACACATAATATTTTAATCACTGAACATGTTAATTGATGAAAAAGAAAATAAAAAATAATAATACGAAATTTAAACTATTTCAGGTAGGGGTAATTTTCATGAACCTTACGGTTGGGCTCAAAATCAAAAAGATGAATACGAAATTTAGGGATTGATTTAGTTTTGTCCTAGTCTTGGCCAGATATCTTAGGCCATCTCATCCGATATATTACTTTTAATATTAATGTTAAAACAGGTGTATCATATCATTAAAAAGTAATTAAACATTATTAATATGCCAATAATATATAATTAATAGCATTTAGGTAAAATAATCTAGATAAGAGGATTTAAGAGTGATTTTACTGTAAAAGTATTTATGAAGATGCATAACTTTAAATTTAAATTTGTGAGTTTAATATAGAATCTACATGTTATTTATTTTCAAGCACCAACAACATTAATTTATTTTGATGAAAAAGTATTTATGGAGTTCATTATTTTCTTTATAATCCTATAATTAATTATATAAAACATTGTAGTTGATTCTACATTAAATTAAAGAACCGATACTTATATAATTATTTCCACTTAATCTACTTCAATAATAATAAAAAATAAACACCGGTACCTGCTTACCATACCAGTAACCATATTGTTATTGGTATTTGTGGTGACCGTATTATCGTTAGTATTTGTATTATATTTTAAAAAGAAGAATTGATGTAATGAGTACAATTTATAATGCTCATTTAATTATTGATAAAATTTTATTAAAAATTATAAATTAAGACCGAGTGTTACATTTAAATTTAGAAAGAATCATTAAGAGGT
Organism: Lespedeza cuneata; assembly: GCA_037834515.1. Classification (NCBI taxonomy): domain Eukaryota; kingdom Viridiplantae; phylum Streptophyta; class Magnoliopsida; order Fabales; family Fabaceae; genus Lespedeza; species Lespedeza cuneata. The sequence goes on along the minus strand of JBBMKG010681499.1, from coordinate 730 downwards.
AAGAAAATAAATTTTGTCAATAATAATGATGGTATTTGAGATAATGATGTTTACATTCCTCATCCTTCTTATGTATTTGGAATCACTCTTTCATTCGTAATCATTTTCATTAGACATGATCATCAATAATAGTTGAATAGTATATGTTGTTTTATAATTTTCATATTCCTTTGTCACCATCATGAGTTGTCATCCGGAGTTGTTGACTTAATGGATCGGAAAGGATATAAGAAAAGATCGAGGGTTGAAATCTCTCTCCAAATAATTTTAAAAAAAAATTAATAATTAAGTCCTAAAATTTGTGAACTTATCATTTAAATTCAAATATGACGAATGTTTGTTTAAAAATAGATATATTTAATTTGAATTTGCAAGTGCCAGTACATAAATGTGAATTCGTATAGCACAAGAAAACATTAATGCGTGATAAAGGTTGGAAAGTTTTCCAATCAATTTTAAAAATCTATTTTATTCAATATAAATCATTATAGCCAATATTATCGCATGTCAAAATTGAAAAACCATTAATATTCTCGATCAAAGATTTTTGTGAAACTAAAAAAATTATACGTACCAAACACTTTCTTAAGTAAAATTACTATTAAGTTTATGTTGATAAATTTCTGTAATAGTAATTTATGCATTACTATAATTCTTTTAATATTATAATATAATGTTCATACTTTTTATAACTGTTTCAGTTTTCTAATACTTTTTAATATATATTTAA
>JBBMKG010681498.1:0-11326 GCA_037834515.1 Lespedeza cuneata | reverse complement strand
TTTTTTTTTTTTTTTTGTGGTGGGTGTGCTCACATGTGTGTAAAGGCCTGATCTTGTTACTCCTACCTTATGTATGCTGTTACTAATTTAACTTTTTAAATGGAATTTATTATCTAATGTTGATACTTTTGTATTAATTCACAATTGCAGCTTGATATAGCAAACAATTCTGCTCAAAAGGTGTGGCAAGTGGTTGAGTTCGTTTTTGGTAAGGACATCCAAACAATGTATTGTCTTGTTATGTCTTGATGTCTTTGTGTAATTCCTTTTTGTGCTGTATAAGGATGTTGCTGATTCTTTATAACCCCTGAAGTCTTTCTCCATTTTTAGATAACCCTTGACAGTTTGAGTTAGTCTTTCTTGAGTTTATTCCCATCCATTTTTGCGTGATCACAACCTGAAGTCTCTCCATTTTTAAATCACAATAATATTTGAAGTTATAATATACAGAGATTAACCAACAGAATTTTGAATTTGAAGTAAATCATGAGTAAATCCTATTTGTCCCTAAGAGAAAAAGAAAAGATCGTTGAGGATCCTAGATTACTGTATCTTGTTTATCAAGTTAGGTAATAGTTTGTTCACAGTTGTTTTTTATAACTAATTAAATACTCATACTACTTGTTTCTTTTGGGTCATTACTAAACAAAAAATTAGTTATTAAGACCATATATTTTTAAGAAATAAGAATTGGCTAAACTAAGTGAATCTCATTTCTTTTGCTTTGTTTGTCTTAAGAGTATTAGAATAAATTATAAGAATCTGTTATCCCCTCTATTCTTGTTGGTTTCTCAATAAGACTCCAGAATATTGGTGAGCACTTTGGTGATTCTTTATTTTGCTTGGTACATTTTATTTTATTGTAATGCACAGAATGTTTAATTTTTTTCTCAGTTGATCATTCCTTGCTGTTTTTCAGGGTGGATGTATGTAATAGAAATGGTTTTAAAGATTTATTCATATGGATTTGAGAACTATTGGAGGGATGGTCAAAATCGCTTTGATTTTATCATCACGGTGACAATTGGTAACTAATTTATGCTGCTTGTTATTTTCGGTTCTTTAAACAACATATGTTTGAATGCATGCAATTTTTTGTTTGCTTTATCCATGAAAAAGGGATATTTTCAGTTTCATTTGGATCAATTTGATTTGAATACAACATCAAACTCAATCCAATCCAATTAAAAGCAATATGGATTAGAGTAGATGACTTGGTTTCTTAATTTTATTTATTTATTTTCATTGTGTTAATGTTATTTTAAATACTACATTAATATATCAAAACTATCTGAGTAGCATAATTTTACCTTTACGTGTATTTTTTTCCTTTCCCCTTTAGCCTAATTATTTTGCATAATTTTCTTAGAGAACTAGGCTATTTTGTTTACTATATCACTTAAATATATGAAAGTAATTGAATGTAAGGACTTGAGTTTGCTTATTGTGGGTATAAGTGAGATATTGATCTTTTAGCAAACTAAACAACTTAGATGTTGCAAGCGTCCTTAGCATTATTGCAATGATATTGATTCTTCTAGTCACTTTCATTGATTATAAGGAAAGGTTGCTTGGTTTTATGTGGGGGTGAAAAAGGAAAAGTATAATAATATAATAAAGGATGCAGTTTGATTTGAAACTGATCTGAACCAAATATAACAAGCAGGTTTTTCAGGTTTTGGATTTTTTTCAGTTCACAGTTAGTTTTTATTTTTCGTAGATTGGTTTAGCATTTTGGAATCACTTGGGTTGGATTTGAAAACCCCTACCATGAAATATTAGTGATTATCTTGGGTACATCTATATGATAATAAAGGAAAATGTATGCTATAGGATTCAGTCGGTGTGAATTGAACTGATTAACAGAGTATTTCAAGTGTTATATGTGATAGAAAGATACTGTTCAAGCTTATGGGAAAATTTTACTACTCAATTATAAGGCCTGTGATATTGTATATTGTTGGTTGGTAAAAAGTCAACAGGAGAATAAACATAATGTAACAAAAATGAGAATGTTAAGTCGGATGAATCGACATACTAGACAAAACCATTAAGAATGAATTCATTAGAGAGTAAGTAGGGATAGTATGGAAACTCCAGATTTAATGCCACTCTATGCTGCACTAACTGATAATTCTAAATTTTTCAGTCATTGGAGAAACTGTAACTTTTGCTATACCTGATGATGATCTTGCTTTTATCTCAAATGGAGAATGGTATGAACTTACTCTTTGAATGTTGGTATTCTTTGTAATTCTGTTTTTGGCTCATAATTCCAAATTACTGCATGAAACAGAATGCTTAATGTTACACATTTTGGGATTTATTTCACCAAACACTCCTTGAAGTCACAGTAGTGGTCAATTTTCATTTCAGCAATATTTAATTATTATTAATGAGTTATTGACCATTGCTGGAGATACAATGTCGATGGATCTGTGTATTTCCTAAAATAAATTGAAGCTTTAAACAACTTATCTATTAATAGTTTAATACCATTTGAAACAAATAAAGCTGAATAGTTCTTCTTCTGCTTCAGCCTTATTTTCTTGGTAATCTTTTGTGCCCAGCCTTATCATTGTGAACCCCCACTCCATAGAAGCCATCTTGTTTGAATCAAGCCACCACCAACCACAGAAACCACTGGCCGGCACTGTCAAATTAAACACTGGAAGAAAACCCACTAGAGAGGACAACTATTTTATTAAATAAGTGGTACTTAGAAGAACTGCTTCATCCTAGTGTGAATTAGGAACCAACATGTGGAATAATAATGCCCCGGAATTATAAGAGGTACTTTGCATATATCCTATTCCTGGTGTTGGGTATGTGGACAAAGTATCCCTTATATAAGTTCAGCAATCCTCCCTCCTTGAGCTAACCTTTGGGTTTGAGTTAGGCCTAATCTGTTCTCAATTCTAATATGTTGCCTTCATTATCATAGTCACGAATAAAATATAATTTTCCATGCCATCATTATTAGTTATATTATTCTTGTTGTTATTCTTATTGTTATGATGATGATCATCATCATCATCATTTGTGCTTTCTGAAAAAGGAGAAAAGGTTACTAATGGTTTGTATAGATGTAATAGATGCTAGCATATGTATTTCGGTGTGCCAGATCAAGTTTCATTTTCTTCACAATAAGATGTAACAGACCTTGTTAAAATTAGAATCAAAAAGAAAAAAAAAAGAAGGAAGTTTGATGTGAGACCCAATTTCTTTCCCAGCGTGTCTGAAAGGTGGTATATTCATCTGAAGATAGGAAGTTGTGCCAATAATGTTTGTCCATTGATCTTTTAACATGTATTTTAAGACTATTACATGTTGCTTTTAGAATTAGAAAGAAAAAAAGGAGGAGGAAATTTGATGCGGGACCCATTTTCTTTTCTGGCATGTCTGAAAGATAGTATATTCATTTAAGATGGGGAGTTGTGCCAATAATGTTTTTCCATTGGCTTTTTAGCATGTATTTGAAGATTCTATTACACATTGCTTTTCCTGTCCCCTTGCAGGATTCGTTACCTTCTTCTTGCAAGAATGTTGAGATTAATAAGGCTCCTAATGCATGTCAAGCGATACCGAGCCTTTGTGGCAACTTTCTTGACTCTCGTACCAAGTTTGATGCCATACTTGGGGATCATATTTTGTGTCTTATGTATTTATTGCTCACTTGGTGTACAGGTGAGTGAAATGCTGGTAGTGGTTGATCATTTTCTTCATAGATTTACAAGTTAAATTGAGGATTTATTTTCTTTATATTTGCCAATGATCCAATTCAATTTTCTAAAACTACTACTTCTCTTCTATCTTTGTATCTGCAGCTTTTTGGTGGACTCGTTAATGCTGGAAATCCCGAATTGGAATTCACAGCTCTTGCTGAGAATGAGTATCCTTTGATTATCTGTAAAACTATCTCATTTAAGCCTGTAGTGGTTGGTTTGATCCAGTAGTAATTTTGCATCTTCTTTCACACCCCACACAAATTTCAAGCTTGTATAATTTCATTATGTTCACTAAACATGACCTTTTTTTCTTGGGGTTGAAGGTGGGGTTTGGTCAGCATCCCAGTCTGAATTTAATATGGTTGTATATGTTGCTTCTGAAATGGAATTATTGCTGGGGTAAATATTGTTCTTGGAGTATCATTCTTGACTGAAAATAGCTATTTGGTTTTTAATTTCAATGACTACCCAAATGGAATGGTGACACTTTTCAATTTTCTCGTCACGGCAACCTGGGACGAAGTGATGACGGTATCTGCTGTCACCTATCCTTTTTGACTTGCACTGTGATCTTTTGGTTAATCATAATGTAATTTGTGTCTAATAGTTGTTGCAGGCTAGCCACCGTTGTTATGTGATATATTTCTAAGTTTGTACAATAATTTGTCTGTTAGATTTCTGGTCCCAGTAGTATATTTTATTGAGAATACAATTATACAACAGGATAATTACTTTTAGATCTATGCCAAGTATTTGAATTTAATATTGTGTTTGTGATAGATAAAAGTCTCTTGAGCAAACCTACGGTCACCATTGCATGTATATTGATAGAAACTGGAAATCAATTTAGTATTATTGAATGGAACCTATGAATCACAAACTCTTACTTGGACATTGGATACGACACAAACACTGAGACACCACATGTAGGTAGAGAAGGAAAAAAAAACCTAAATTGATGATCAATGTTTGCATATTATTGTATATTTACCTTCTTATAATGAGTCCAGAAAAAGAACATCAAGAGACATTCTTTTACAATAAAAAAAAAATTGTTTCTTTATGATAAATCCCAGAATAAGAAGATGAAGCTATATCTTTTAAAAGAGATATATTCACCCTGTGAAATCAGCTTTCTAAGTTTTTTCTATGATATCTAGACTCACAAAAAAGTGGGAGACATTATTTTTTTTAATTTTATATTATATTTTAAGTTAATTTTTTGGAAGATTAAACTTTTTTTATATATATATAATATGTGTGTATTACTGTATTTTTCCATGTGGAAGTGTCAGCTCAAGTATTCAACTGGTATAAGGGTGTTGGGTTATCTCTCATGCTAACATGGGACTGAAAAGTGTTGTCTAGGAATTTCAGAGTTGTCTTTTTGTTGAAGGATAAGACTCTCTTTACAGAGTTCAGTCAATGGGCAAGTCCCATCCTTTTTGAACGAACCAAATGATCAAGCAAAGATAAATTGGATAGTATTATAATTAGCAAGCATTTTGTGCATTGATCATTCAATGCTGGGTTGTTTGTAAAGCACTTGAGCACTATTATTGAAATTAACAATAATACATCTAAAATATGCTAAATTACTTGCTGCATGGGGGTAAATGTCATGTTATAGGATGTTTATTCGCATCCGTTAGTTGTTGTAGTTAACTGTTATATGAAATCTTCATCTATGATATTGTCAAATTATGACTTCAATATGCACTTAATCACATAGGTTCTGTGGTTTTCTATTTCAGAGCTACAAGGAATTAACTGGGACTTCTTGGACCTATTTGTACTTCATTAGCTTCTACTTAATTACTGTTTTGCTGCTTTTGAATTTGGTATGGTTTACGGCTTTATGCTGTCCTCATTTACCTTGTAATTTTGTTGTCAATTTTATGGGACACAAACTATATTTCAGGAATGAGAAGATACCTTTTTTTCTCATATAGTCATATGGACATGCACAATTCTAATTCCTTACAATTAAATGCAACTTCTAAAAATTATTTAATAGAAATAGTAATCAGAAATCATTATTGTTTTATTTGTTTAGATCCCATATCACTATAAATATGACCAAATTAGTGCTTATAAAGGCTTAGACAATTCTTTTCTGGTGAGCTAGCTTTTAGAATTGAGTTAGGCTCAGCCCAAACTCAAGATGACATATCTTAGATCTAATATCGGGCCACCCTCAACTGTATAAAAATCTACCTGACCTCATGACTTTCCCAATATCAACTATCCTCACCAGTCACCTCCTTAGCTAACTTTTTGGGTTGAGTTAGACCCAACCCAAATTCACAAATGTTTTAACATTTTTTATGACTAATGAAATGGAATAAATTGCCTGGATTTATATACCATTGCCTAAATTGTACCATCTTAACATGTTTGTTTAATAAGTTAGAAATGATTCTGTCTTTCCTGCATTTCAGATTATTGCTTTTGTCTTGGAGGCATTCTTTGCTGAAATGGATCTTGAGTCAGCAGAAACCTGTGAAGGAAATGACAAGGTTTGTATTTAATCGTGAACTCCTACCAACAAGAAATTTTAAGTTGCTGAGTCTTTCAAGCAGTCGTGTTTAAGCATCAGCTAGTAAATGCTATGTATTTCAGTTAGAAAATACAATTTTAAACAGTTGCACCAAATTAGTAGAGTGATTCATAATTTCGTATCAAATGCAATGATTGAGAACAAATAATGTAATTTTTGTAATTTTGACATTGTTTTAAATCAGTGGTTACTAGTCCTGGAAAATAGCATACTTATTTGTCAATGTTAGTTGTGGCCACAAAAAATTTCTACTCGTGAGTAATGGTATGATCACAGACTCCTCTGTCAGCCACATGAAAACAAACTGACCTTTACTGCAACCTGAGAATAGTGAAGGAATATCCGAGGCCCAAAGGAATATGCCCAAAGTGTGGAGAGTATATACGAGGAAGAATAGGAAAGCTGCGAGGAATGATTAGGTGGAGGAAAGAGAAAATGAGGGAAAGATGATGTGAGGAATTATGTTACATTGGGATCAGGGAGAGAGAGAGAGGGAATCATGATAGTATGAGGTTGTTGAGGGCAGAGAATACTCTATTCACTGAGTGAGGAGCTTAGCTCCGTGGGGAGTAGAGGGTTACTCTACTGCATTTCCTTTTCTGATCATCAATATTTCATATTACCATCAATCATTTGCATCTATTACTTTACTGTATTACTTGATTTGCTTTGCTGGTTTGCATCAGTAGGAGACTTTTGTTTTTATTTGTGGGCAGAGAACACTATTTGTAGGAGACTTTTGTTTCTAGGACAGCAACTGTGTTGTTGTGTATTATATGTGATTTTTGTGTTAGTACATATGTTATTAGTTTATTACTTGATGTTTTATCAGTTATTGATTTTTTTTAGCCTCATTTGTACACATGTTACAGGTTTTTTCTTTTTTTTCCTTAACATGTATAGCTTTAACAAGATGTTCTAAAATTTGCTCTGTATTTGCCATCTCTATACAGGAAGTTGAAGGAGATAAATATCGAAAGCGATCTATTGGGTATGTTTAGCTGTCAATATTTTTGTGGATACCAACATTTTTGTGTTTCTTTAGGCACACATTAAGCTGCTTCTTTTATAAAGACCAACTCATAGTTGTTGGGTGAAGGTACATAAATAGTTTATATCCCTAATATGCTGCCTGAAACAAAAGCCCTTTGGCTAAGTGTATACAATGCATAGGCTCATTATACCTTATACTGAAATATAATTTAATTTCGAGTAATAAAATGGTAATTATTGATTTCCTAACAGCTTAATCATGATCTAATACCTTGTGAAAGACCATTTCAACCTAGAAGCTAATGTTACTTGAAAGCATATAGATGGTGTTCTTATACTCTTTAACAATATCGGTTTGCCTGCAGCACAAAAACACGAAGCCAGAGGGTTGATGCTCTTCTTCATCATATGTTGAGTGCTGAATTGTGTCAATCTCAGCCTTCCAATACATAAACTTGATAAAATCATTTTGCAGGTAAAACAGTTAAACTTTACAAAATACTACTTGTTTCAGTATTTCCTTTTGCTAGAAATATAATTCTTTCATAGCCTCTATATCCTCCAATTGAAGGTGATTAGTAAGTGTTTTGGTTCTTTCCGGCGGATTCCTCATCCCAGTTTCTGTTTTTTGGTTCCTTTAAAAGTAGTTAGTTCTATATTTGATACTCTTTTTTTCTCTGGTAAGAGTAAACATCCCTTTCTTGGTTTCTCCTTTTTATTAATTAAAATATACTTCTGAAATGTTTTCGAAGCTGAAATACAAAACTGCAATATGGAGTTTACAAAACCTATGCTTTTAGTTGAAGCAACAAAGCTGTCATGTGCATGTCTAGAATTGTAGGATGCCATGCGTGCTGCTTTGTGAGTGTGATTATGCATACGGATTCCAATGTTGATCGTGTCCTTCATTGTTGAGCAAAAACAGTAGAGTAAAATAAAGGAGAGAAGAAAGAATGAAAATAACATGTTAGTTTTTAAGATTGCAACCCGCCCTGGTTATTGATGAATATTTTATTAGTCCTGCTTCTGCAACGTCTACTATGATCATGGAAAATGCTGTGGTAACATTGATAGTTACTCTCAACTCTCAAGTTATACGTCCATATAGCTGTTCATTTTATGCCATGAATGCAGTGATTTTGAGCTTGGAGCTTCCTTGTTTTAATGCAGGTTGTTGACCAGTGCATATGCAGTAGCTTATATAAATGTCAATCTGTAATCTTTATTTGTTACAGGATGCACAAAGGAACCCACTTCAGTCTGATGTTTAGTGTGCTTTATATCTTGTGTTGCTATACTGTAGTCCGATAAACCACATGGAAAGTGATGGAAAGTAATGCTAACATACAGTAATTTGCAGGTTAGGCGAAACGTGATTTTCCCTTATTTGTTGAACACGCTTGTGATCAATTTGTTGATAAGCTTGTGCTGGCAGGATGCTTGGTTTGTATTAATTTGTGTTGTAATAGCAACCTTTTAGTTATTTGTTTATATTTGAATCCTTCTTGGGCTTGATTTTTTTAAGTTATACCATCTTTCGTTTGTAGTTGTTTGGTTTAACTGTTCAAATGTTCAGATTTAACTATTCTAAAGTGAATAAATATACATAATGAAAAGGTGAAGGTGCATTCACCGTTATTTTATAGTTAATGATTTAATCATTAATTTAGTCTCTAATTTCATTTCATGATTTGTACATTTTAATCTTTATAGTTTAAAAATATTTTTTTTAGTCCTTATAATTTACATTTTAATTTTCTTTTAATCTCTATAATTTGAAAATGGTGTTTTTAGTTCTTATAATTTACATTTTAATTTTCTTTAGTCTTTATAGTTTAAAAATAATCTTTTTAGTTCTTATGATTCATTTTTTAATTCTCTTTATATTTTAATTATCTGTTAATCTTTATTATAAAGAATATATGTAAAAATAATTAACTATAAATTAGTTATAAATTATTTATTATTTTTTTATTATAAATTATTTTACGATAAATTAGTTATGAATTATTTATTAATATTTTTATAGTTAATTGTAATTGATAATATTAGTCATATTCTGATGGTGAGATTAAAAGGAAATTTTAAAATATAGTAAATTATTTTAAGACTATTTTTAAATTATAGAGATTAAAAGAAAATTAAAGTATAAAATATAGAGACTAAAATTATTTTCAAACTACAATGTCTAAAAAAAGAATTAAAATGTAAATTATAAGACTAAAAAAATTAATTTCAAACTATAAAAATTAAATGATAAAAATTATGAAATTATAAGAATTAAATTAGTAATTAAATTTAGTTAATTATTAATATTATAAAATATTTTAATTGAATCCACGTAATTAAACCTAGTTAATATTATAAAATATTTTAATTGAATCCACGAAAATTTTACTTTGGTCATTTTAGATAAGTTAAATCCTACCTCCTCAACCAAAAAAAAAATAGCATCAGCATAGTTGTTGTGGACATTAAAATTGAGCCTTACTGCCTTAGGAGTCAGAATAATCTAAGAAATAATAATTCACCGTGATACAATTTACACTCCGCCATTTTTTAGATACACTCCCCTTCTCATTTTTTTTCCCGTGCTACCCTGAAAAATACACTCCTGGTCTCCGTCTCCCTTATTATACACTCCTGGTATTGATGATACACTACGAGCCAAGTCAATCGACATTGAACAACAAGGGACACGACTCCACATTCAAGCAAATTATTTAGTCCAGCCACGTTATCATGTTTTGGCACATCTCAAACAATGACAGTGTCTCTTGGCCCCGCCAAATACTATGGCACTAGCCTACCCCGCCCTGTCATCTCAAACAATGACAGTGTCTCTTGGTCCATGGGCAGCCTCAGCTTCAAGCGCCTCCGCCTCCAGGGCAAAATCGAGGGCAACGTGGAAAAGCTCCGCTAGCTGCCAACTCCAAAAGGCCTGGGCCCAAAGCCCAACCCCATCCCGTTCACCACCACCGGCTCCGATAGTAACGAAGCGTCAAAGGTTCATGGATCTGATCGTAGAGGATAAAGAAGTTGAGTCTCCGATGAGTGGGATTCGGAGGAGTCGTTTAGTGAAGAAGCTTGGTGATGATTTTGACAAGGTGGCTTTGGAGAACGAAGAGTCTGATACGACGCCGTTGAAGACTCGGAGTCGGAGATTGGTTAAGGGTGGTGAACCTGTTAATAAGAAGACGGAAAAGCCTTGTTTTTGGCAATAGGGTTAGGAGGGACATGAAATGCTTATATATAATTCATTACATAAAATCTTACTTTTCTTTTGCTTCTTTTATCTCTACTTAACTATGTATATCTCATGTTGCATGTTAAATTATACTTTTGGTATTAAGTTATTGGAATTAATTATGGCTCTCTAAAATTCAAATGTTTTAAGTTTCTGTACCATCCAGCTATATGACATGTCCCATATGGGCACTTTAACAAAACTCACTTAATGGTTGAATTAACATGAGTAACATAATATAAACAGAATTTATTTTTAACCACATTAATTTTAAGGAACTAGAGTAACAATGCGTTACAATTTCAAAGGTGATTTACTCGATAAATTTCTATTATAAAGTAGAGATTTCAAGAAATATATAGTGATCCTTTGACTATGTGCATTAAGATGTATTCCTTAAAAAAAAAAAAGTGAATTCATGTCCACCATAAGTTCATTACCTTAGACCACCGGATAAACAAAGGTTATGAAACCACACGACTTGAATATTTATTTTATTTTTTTTGTAAAACACGACTTGAATTAGAATCTGCAAAAAAAATTTATAGGAATATTTATTTAAAAATGAACAAACTCGATTAAGACCTCAAATATTTGGGGAAAAAATACTAAAGTTAATCTGATTCGGTAATATAATATATCAATTTAGCATTATAATTAAATTGTAAAATTAAAAAATTATATATAAACTACAACGAGTGCATGTTACAATATATATTTCACGAATGATAATAACTCAATACAGATATCCATATAATAGTTATATATATATATATATATATATATATATATATATAT
>JBBMKG010681497.1:0-11324 GCA_037834515.1 Lespedeza cuneata | reverse complement strand
TATATATATATATATATATATATATATATATATATATATATATATATATATATATATCTAAAATATTTCACTTTCTTCACTTTGTTTCACATTCATTCTCATTTGAATATTCTATTGATAAAATATTGAACTATACTTTTTCTTAATAAGACTGAAATTCTTATTCTTGTATAAATTTATTAATTTCAATTTTAAATTGAAATTAATAATAAATATACTCCTATCTATTAAATAATTTTTTTGAAATTGAAAGTCTTAGTTTTTTTTTTCATTATTTGAGTTTAATTTATAATTCAAGTAATATTTATTTTTTTATCATTTTATATATTTATTGTCATTTTTATTTTAACTGTTATTACTACTTATTATTAAATTGATTAAAAATAAATAAGTGTTTTAGAAAAAAATAAAAATTAAGCAATAATTCTTTCATAAAAAAATATTAATTCACAAGTAAAAATAATAAATTTTATGTAAGTCATTTGTTATTTTTTGTAAACATTAAAATATGTTTTAAGTATAAAATATTTATTTAGTCGAATTATATGATATGAATATTTTTTTATATTTTTAATAATAATTAAAAAATTATATACATTCATGCAATTTATGAGATAAAATACTAATTTTATAAATCTCTAAATTAACTAAACCAGCAACAACATTTGATTGTACTTAGAAAAGTCTCTCTTCTCAAATTCTTAGATATAATAATTGAAAGAGATTATTTTTCTTTCTCGTATCAATTATTATTTTTGCCTTATTTATTTATTATGCAATATTTTGTGCAAAATTTTGTATCAAATTTCTCTGATCGAAAAAGTGCTACTATTAAACTCCTTTGGATATTAGAGTGCTACAATAATATTACTCATTTAATACAAGAACTATTTAAGAAGTAATTTACTGATATTGATTACGCAGACAAGGTGATGTAATGATAAGGTGATGTAATGATAATAATGGTGCAAAGCATCGTGAGGTTTTATGTATATCCAAATACTTTAACTTAGTTGAGATGTCAGCTTAGATTAGGGTAGGGATTTCAAGTTATTGATAAAATCCAATCTAATTTTAAATTTTAAATTTTAAATTTCAACAAAGGATCCAACGCTTTTTCTTATTTTATTTTGTGTGTGTAACATGATGCATATTATTCACGTGGAGAATCTCACTGTTAATGGCTGAAGGAATTAATGTCCACGAACCTCTCAAATTAAAGTCATGCTGATCCCACTCTCCACTATAAATCTTTTTTAAAGTCTTTGATCTGACCCGCCAACAATACACACAAAGTGGGTAGTGTGTAGAGAAATATTATTTGAACAATTCTTTATAACAATTTGTACAATCATATATATTTTTGTTATTTCTCTCCTTAATATTATTTATTATATCTTATGAGAAAGATAAACATAAAATATAGTGTTATATAAATTATTATATGTGCAGTATATCTAAAATGTGTTCATGTACATTCACATTTTGTGATCCATAACAATCTCAAAATCTATTTCTCTTACCAGCAAGCAACTCCCAAAAGTGGAGAAGCTGCACTAAATAATCCACTCTCTAATTATGCGTGTTTGAAAATCAATCGGACCACCGTTTGATTCAAAGCAATAGTCTTGTTACTTTTCCGTTTTGTGCAAAAGCATTTTAGAAAAAAACGTTGATCAAAAAACTAGTGAGAGTATCATAGGAGAAAGAAGATGCAAAAGAAATCCCCAAAACAGAAGCAGGCTTCCGCATCTCATTGTGTGGGTCAAAGCCCAAACAACAAGCCCAGCCATTTGGTGGGCATAAAAGAGCATGGGCCGTTTGGACTTTGGACCAACACCAACAAGTAGATTAGTGAAAAACACCCATTCAATTTAAGTATTTTTTTTTTCGTTTTTTTTTTTGTTGAGTACATGTCACGTAAGATTATTGAAAATAATAAACATGTAGTTGACATGGACTACATATATAATATAGTATGTTAATCAAAACACCATAGATTACACCAAGAAAATATCACTCTCATCAAATAAGTTTCCTAAATCCTGGGACATTTTCTTATCCGTTAATTTTTTTTTTCTTGAACGACCATGTATAATATAGATCAATTGGTATGGTCGTGTGTTTGTGTAGTATGTATATACAACAATAACACTTAATTTACATGCAAAGGAATGGATGAGATCACACTTCCATATGCTCCACGTCATGGAAGAATCACTTATCTGAGAAGTAAGAAGAATTTCACATCATATCTTTCGAACCTAACAGAGGCAACACTATGATCATAATCTTCAAGTTATTGAAAAAATTTCAACATTAGCCGCATAATCAGTGTTCTTATCTTTCGGTTGTGGCTAGGATATTGTGTTTCTTCGTTTCACACACACACACATTCATGTATTTGCTCAACCACTGAAAATCTTCCTTCCATCCCAACAACATTAAAAAATATGTTCCAAGATTTGTAAGGAAAAAATGTCACATTTTAAAAGAATAAATCCAAACAGGTCCTAAATCAATTGTTACAGTGTTGATTCGCAAATCGACCAAGGAAAAACAGTTTTGAGTTTTAAATCACAAACATCAACCTCACAAGCATATACCAATTTGGTATCATCAGTCATTGAAAAGGAAAATGTAAAATACAAGGTCATTTGGCGATATGTCACTTACATTATCACCGACTAAAATCTTGAATATGGATTCTTTCACATCTTAATTTCTGCTTCTCTTCAGTGGTGGTTGTTGTCATTAGCCTCCATCATTGACCCAATTGACTAAATTGATTGGTTACATTTCCGAATGCGGCAAGAGAGTGATCGACTTGATCTAATTATGATTATGGTTATACATATATATGAACGAAAAATAAATAAAAATTCGGAGACATAATATGTTTTTTGAGTCTATTATGACTCATTTGTCATACCTTTGTTCGTTCTTCGAAAAGGAGGGCAAAGAGTGTATATTTTGTTTGGTTTAAGTCTAATGTATTTTATATTTGTGTTCAAAGTTATGAACCCTTTTAAGAAATTAAGAGATAAGAAGGAAAATAAAACTAAATATTGATTTAGTTCTTTTTCCCCTTGTTAGAGTAATACAATGATTATGAGAGTACAATAGATTCTTAACAAATTCTAACAAACACATTCTAAAATATTTTCCTATTATTATTTTTTATTTTCAATAAAAGAGACTAATACTATTTCTTTATAACCTAACAACTAATATTTGTATCATAACATTCACCAGAAAATAAATAAATATTTTTGTTTTACTCAAGCATGATTTACTCTATTTGTGTTCACCAATAGGTATTAGTCAAATAGAGTTGAACATTCTGAATAAAGTTTAGTAAAATTGGATTGGACCATGATGTCACCAAATAGGTTTTGCGATTTTAGAGGACTCCATTAACGCATAGTTGAACGATTAAAAAAAGTTTAATTGGCACACTATGTAGCAGAGAAGTAAAAAATAATTTATGTTCCCTTTCCCTTTGTTGGAATTATTATTTATATAGGACGATAAAGACCTCAACTCAAATCTCTCTTCACCTTTATCTAATCAACAACAAAAGAGTCAGTATCGAATATTAAGAAAGAGCATTTAAAATTTAAATTCGATACCAATCGTCCAATCCAAACAAATCCACTTTAACTTGATACCCAAAAATTAAAAATCCAAAATTAAAAATAAAAATAAAAATAAACGCAGCCCCAATAATAATGTGAACTCTGATTCTGAACTCTCTCTGGTTATTACAAATAGGGTTGGTTATTGCACACTCATTATCATCACTTGTCAAATCCCAATATCCAATTCTGTTTTTGCTTCTCTCCCTTTCAACATTATAAAAATAAAAATTAATTTTTTTTCTATTGAACATTGACAAGAGATATTTTGTTGTACACTTGACATGTCTTCATATGTTTCAAGCTTTGGTACAAAAATGGCACCACGTATGGGGAAGAGGTACGATGATGTTTTCACATTGAGCCACGTAGTGAAACCAGGTTACTATAAAGTGCCTTGCAACATCTCAAAGCAGAAACACATTGGTTTTGTATCGAAATTCGACCAAATTTGTTCTTCTCCTGTGATGGAAGAGGATCAGAAAAGGTTGGGTTTTTTGTCCGAATCAGCAGCATCAGAGGAATATTCCAAGGAATTGGAAGTGGCTGTTAGAGCAGTGCAGATGGCATGTTCCCTCTGCCAGAGAGTGCAGGACACGCTGATTTCCAATACTGGAAGTAATCATCGCCAGGTTCAGTCCAAGGATGATAATTCTCCAGTTACAGTTGCAGGTGAATGTTGTTTACAGAACTGTGTAGTTTGCTAGAGCTTTTGTTTATAATAATTCCTTGTTTTTGCTCTGAATTCATTGTTGGAATGTTGGTGGGGGCTGGTTTTTTTAAGTAGGCTTGTTTTCCAAAAAAGAATTTTTTTTAAGCAAATGATTTTGCCACGTGGCTTTGTGCATTGGATACTATGTTATCTTGTAAAAACTTTGAGGTAGTTATGATTTCTTTTAGCATTTAAAGTCAGTGTAAACAAATTAAGGAATATTTAGTAAGTGTGAAGTCAAATATTAATGTATTTAGTAGTTTACTACTATACTATTATTTAATATAAGATATAAATGTGATTTGTTGTTTTTTAAAGTATTTTTTGTTAAATAGGTTGTCCTTATTTGAACCAAGATATATGTGGAAAAGGAAAATTAGAGAGTTCACATTTATAAAAAACAATAGTTTGAAAATTAAAAGAAACGCCTGAAACATCAATAGCTTTGGAATCCTAGCAGTATCATGTAAATGCAGGGACCTTAGCAAAGCATAAACTGCAGGAAAATGTGTTTGAAAGATAGTTTATGTGTGTTAAATAACTAAATTAGTGAGGTGACTTCACATTATGGCTTGCCTGAGTTGTGTTCATATCCAGTCAAATTATGACAAGTGGTTTGTTTTTTGGTTCTTAAAGACCAAAAAGACAGGAATGCAAATCTTGTCTGATACACGAGGTCATAACCAAATCAATACTTATTTACTAAACTGGTTTTAAGTCAAGACAAAGTCATTGGTGTGGAAAGTGACATTTGAATTTGGAGGATTTGTGCATTTTCAAAAGCTCACGTTTCTGATACATGAAAATAATACGGTTGGTGAAACAGGGTGACTTTTTAAACTCTTTTTCTGGGGACTCTTTGGTGATACAGTACTATAAATATAAATTACTTCTAACTAAAGGATATGATACTGATAGAACCTTAGTAGTACTCTTTATTTTATAGCGATTTCCAATTAGGTGGGGACAAGGGGCATGCAATTAGTGTAAGGAGAACTATGTGGAGTCCGTATATTCGCTTCATTTGCTGGTTGATCTGCCATAGAAATTTTATCTTTTCCAGGAGATATATATAAACCTAGCTCAATTACCTGTTACAATCACAGTTTTCCCCATATTGGATGTGGCTTCCGGGTAGAATGGCATATGATTCACTTTTGGTTTATACTCTGCAAATAATTAAATGCTTACTTCTATGTCCTCATCTTGTTCTACAAGCAAACCACTTTTTGACTGAACTGAATTGTTTACCCTGATACTTGGAAATATACTATTTTTCATCTATTTTGGTTGAACCAGTTCAGATTCATGAATATATGATTTTTCTTATATTGCTCATTGCTCCTCTGCCCTCCAAAAAAAGGATGGATGTCTAGAACTTACTCTTTTTTTCTTTTTGTTAACAAAATAAGAAAGTCTATTAGAACAAAAGAATGAATACAAAGGAGGAGGTGGATAGGTATCCTTTGGAGGAGGAAACAAGATACTCTCAATTTTTTAACAGAAAAGACCTCTATAATCCCTTTAGATGTATATCAAGTAGATTGTTGGAAAGGCCATATACTGTGCCACCAAATAGAGACTTTTTTTTTTTTTTTTTTTTTTTTTAAATGACCCAATAGAGACTGTAGGTTGTTCTAATAAACACCTTGCTTGGTTACTTTTGATCTGTAGCTGTATGTAGGACTTTGGAAGCAACATTCTGATTTAGAAAGAATACAAGTTTTCCTAAAGACTCATGATATTGTTCTGTATTAAAAAACTTGAGTTAATTTTTTCAGTTGACTGGTTAGACCTTTCTTGGTGTTCATTTAACATTTCCAACTTCTGACACTACTATTAGCATTGATTTGATTTAGGTGTAATCCAAATTGGAAATATATTTAATTAATCATGAATACATGATTTTCATTGTAAAATTTATCAAATACCATCTCTTTGTAAAGTTCCTATGTATCTATAATCATAGGTTACAATGACTTGAGTAAAGATCTATCTTCAAATTCATGATGTGTCCCTTGACCCTCATTATATTTCTTTGTAACTTTTGTCCTGTGATGATTGAAGCATACTTTGCTAAGTTTCATAAATCAGACTTCTCAATCTTGATTGATACATTCATACTCACAATCATGTTTGATTGTACCCTTCATTTTGCTATTTAAACAGATTGGAGTGTTCAAGCAATTGTCAGCTGGATGTTGTCAGCATGTTTAGGGAGTGAAAATGTCTCAATTGTTGCCGAAGAAGATGTTGAAACTCTCTCCAAGGCTAATGCATCTGAATTGTTAGAAGCTGTAGTTGAAACTGTGAATCAATGTCTAGCTGAAGCGCCTCGATTTGGAGTTCAGGAGCCAAAATCAGCTCTTGGAACTTCAGATGTTCTTGAAATCATTAGCCGATGTAACTCAACTGGGGGTCCCACAGGAAGATTTTGGGTACTGGATCCTGTTGATGGCACATTAGGATTTGTACGTGGAGATCAATATGCTGTAGCTCTAGCACTCATAGAGGATGGAGAAGTGAAACTTGGTGTTCTTGGATGTCCTAACTACCCAATGAGGAAGGAATGGTTGAGTTATCATCACCGCTATCATAGGATTATATCCAAATTGACTCCTCGAACTTCTGAAACTTGGAACAAAGGTTGTGTGCTATATGCTAAAAAGGGTAGTGGCAAGGCTTTGATGCAGCCGCTGCTCCATGTCAATAAGATGTTTGTGTGGCCAAACCATGCAAAACAAGTTTCTGTCTCTTCCATTGACAATCCTGCACTAGCCACTTTTTGTGAACCAGTTGAGAAGGCCAATTCAAGCCATTCTTTTACTGCAGGACTGGCTCACAGTGTTGGTCTCAGGTGCATTTTTTTCCCATTCTATCTCATTACCAATTACCCTGTTCCAATCTTCCTCTCCTATTTACTCTCTCTTGACTTTTACCTGTGTGATTGTCAACCTATACACATTAGCATGGCGTTATTCCTATCTTCTTTTGTGAGATTTTTTAACTAGCCTTATTAAATCAGTAGTAGATGCATATTAAAATTTGAAATTCCCGAGTAAGGTCGAATCATCCTGTTAATTTAGTAGCCTTGAGATGAAAAGGCTTATTAAATATGATGGAAAGCATAAATTGTGATGTGTTACATGTTCAGTTGGATATTCCTCCTTACTCAAAGGACTAGTTTACATTCCCATTCATCTCTATCAAAATGATGAAAAGTTGAAAATATCTTCAGGATAAAGGCAAAAAGACAACATAAATTTATCAGCATGGTTCTAGCTTTATAAGATATCTCTTTTTCATCATGTGTGCAGGAAACAACCATTGAGAGTATACAGCATGGTGAAATATGCAGCAATAGCTCGTGGCGATGCCGAGGTTTTCATGAAGTTTGCAAGGGCTGGTTACAAGGAGAAAATATGGGATCATGCTGCAGGTGCTATCATCATACAAGAAGCTGGTGGGATGGTAACAGATGCTGGAGGACTTCCTCTAGACTTCTCAAAAGGCTTATATTTGGAAGGCCTTGATCGTGGCATAGTTGCTTGTTCTGGAGCCTCACTACATGCAAAGATCATAAATGCCGTTGACGCCAGTTGGGGTTCTTCTAGCCTTTGAAGTGCTTCTATTAACTTTACATGTATACACAGCAAATAATGTTGATAATGATTCATCTTTTATTTTCTGTTTTGCATAATATCTTAGAAATCCCCCTGCTTCGCATTCAGTAATTTTTGATGTATTGCTAACAACGTGTTAACCTACATTTCTATTGTTAACACGAAGTTGTCATAATGTCTTAGCATAGTGAATGCCATTTACTGAAAATGATTCTTGAGAGTTGAGAGGGATTCATAGATTTGTAATACTGTTGCAACTCTATACTATTGTTCGCCAACACGGTACCATACAGCTCTTGGCCAAACTGCTAACCATGCTGTACTTTTTTTTTTTCTTCCTTACTGTGTCCCAAACATGTCACATGTATACAACTCTAAAAGAAAATAAATGGTTTAATTGCAATTTAATATTTCAGATATTATAATTATGCGATTTTAATCTCTTAGGTTTTAATCGCATGAACTAGGTCCTCTGATTTTAAGTAACGTAAATGTTCAAGTTTGATCTTTCCATTAAACTTCTGTTAAATATTTAAAAGATTTTATTGACATAACACTAGGTGACAACATTATAACCAATAGGTCTAACATATGCTGACGTGACTTAATTACATTGTGCTCCTTTTAAGTATTATAATTGTGATGAGTGAATATATATTACGCAAGAGAAATATTAATTAGTGTTTATGAATTCGTATCTGCATGAATGAGTTATCTATCAAACCATGCCATGATCTCAGCCAAAAGTATTACTTTTTATTTTTTATAAATTAATATTCACCCAATAATAGATAAACACGTGGCTTCGTATTTTGTTGGTGCGGTCATTCTTCGCAACACATAGGCTATAGCATTGCTCATTACGCAATTGTGATATTAGATAAACTAAATTCACGAAACTCGAACAAAGGAGTGAGGATCACACAATTGTGATACCTAAGAGGCCAAAAGTGAGATTAAGCCAAAATAAATCTAAGAGATTATTTACTTATTTTCACGGTTATATCATTTGATCATCATGCAAAACTGCAAGTGCACGTGAACATATTGAAGTAGTCTGGTCGTACTTGGCGATTCAATTCATTTTGAATAAATATTTAGAAATGCCGGTTTGACAACTCTATCAAAAGGAATTCATCGATTAGTAACGAAATGCACTAATGCTTAGTTACAGATTCACCTACATTCGTATATACAATATTCATATTTATATAATTTTTATCATTGAATTATAGTTAATTTCTTTTTGCTTTCCATATGTTCGCGGTTTAGTACTACTTCATGTTTCATCTAAATGTGACTTGAAATTTTGGTATTTAACTAAGTCAAATAACATATCTGTGATCTATGTAACAGCCTCATCTAGTGGAATAAGATTTTATTGTTGTAGTATGCTTTCTGTATTAATTAATAGGCAGTGGAGACAGATAGGCTACAGAGGAAACGCGTAATGGTCACATTGTTAAGTTTGTAAGCTGAACACATGTAGTTATTGAGGGTGCAAGTGCAACCCAGTTTTTGACTTTTTCTTCTGCAGAAATTGGTTTCAATAGTCAGAAACTCCATTTATTGCATTGAATTACTCTGCTGATTTTGTACAATTTTGACTTGTTTGAAGCTTACCTGAGATAAAAAAGGGCAACCTGGTACGTACAAAGCAGCCTTGTCTCGACTCTTGATCAACAAAAATCACATTAACAAATGAACATAATGTGTGTTTGGTTGTGGATACTTCACTTGAATTTTCACGTCCACTTGACGCTTCTTATATTAACTTCTAAGTCTTTTAATGCTTAGACGTGGAGAGAAAATGTAAACTTGAGTTTCAGAATTAGTTCCAAACATACTAATCATGTTGCTAGAATTGAACAGTGAAAATATATAGTATTAAAAGTTTAATTCTTTTAACATGTTTAATTTTAAAATGAGACACTTTTTTCTTTCTTTTAAATTTTAAGATAAGAAAATGTTTAAAGAGAGGGACGTCTCATGGGTACAAGTATATACAAACTTGAAAGTCATAAAAGTAATCTGTGGTAGGCCTAGCCTTGTTGAATATGACTCCCCATAGTCTTCAACTTGTTCAGTGGGAAATGATAATGGCAAATTCAATTCATTTCAATAATCATACCGTACATTGTGGCTAGTGTTTGATTCCCATCATGCACCTATGTAGGGATGAGACAAGCACTGAATTCTTGAAAGTAACCTTTTTTGCTTCTCTTCGTTGTGGCTTTTGCAAGGAACTGGTTCCTAGGGAATTGACATCTCTAATTACAATGAACAGAAAAACCAGAAGACTGAAATTTATATTTCTATAAAATGAATTGAAGGATGGCAGAAGTATTTGAATTTATATATAGTGCCACACAAGAACATTTGGCCATGTGTTAAAACAAACTTTTTGGTAATTCTAGTGCTAAGTTTTTAATTTAGAAAGTAAAGTGAAAAATTATAACTATTTAATTAAAAAAATAACAGTTGGAGTTTAAATTTTACCTAATTTATTGTATACGTATATGCATTTAATCACCCTTTCAATTATTAGTGTTTTAATATAAAGTATATGGATCTCAATCTCGTCCCATCGCTGGATGTCTGCTAAAGGATCGACCAAAAATGATCGTAGTTTCAAGTTTCAACTATAAAATTCAAGAATGAATGAATTAACCTTGTACTTCTGGGACGAGAATGAAAGGGGAAGGTAACTGGAAAACCTCCTTTTTAAAATGTGCAAGTGATGCTTATGAACGTGCATGCATTCGTTTGTGTCTGGCCACTCAGGGCACGCCAAAGCATAACGAGAAAGAAATATCATTTACTAAATTATATATTTCCTCTTTCATCTTTATTTTAAGTTTTCGTTCTTTTATTTATTAAAAATTCTAAATTAATCCATTATTTATTAAAAGTTTTAAGTTGTTCTCTTAAATATATTTTTTAAATAAACATTTATCCTTTGATGATTTTCATAATGCTTATGTAAATATAAGTGTCTATTAAATTTTTATAAATATTTAGGTGTCTTGTGATAGAATCGACATAGTTAATTTGTATATATATTATTTCACAATATTCACCTACAATTAGTCTTGCTTTACAATATAATACTTACTTACAAATCCCAATTCATGTTTACCTTCAAATGCCAATTCACTTTTCTTAAAAAAAATTCATCATCAAATTCGAATCCAAATTTTAGTGGTATATTCAAATGTTCTAAACCAAAAATTATGAAGTCACCAGACTCCATACATAATTTGGGATTGAGTACTCGCTTGTTGATTTCTTGATAAATTTGAATGATAGGAATATGATAAAGCTTTCATTACAACATATATATATATATAT
>JBBMKG010681496.1:0-11301 GCA_037834515.1 Lespedeza cuneata | reverse complement strand
TAAGTTTCTGTAACTTTTACTTAAGGGTAATTTAGGGATTTCACTCAAAATGCTGGGTGCACCCAGCAAATTGCTGGGTGCCTTAAGTAATAGTGCAACGCCGAGAATAGTTCTGGGCCTTCTGGCCTCTGTTTTAGCCCAAATTTATGCCTTTGGGCATTTTTTTGTTTGTCTACTGGCCCTGCTTCTCGCCTTTCAATACCAAGCATCTTTAAAAAAGAAGAAGAAGAAAGAATACAATGGAAAAAAATAATTCTTACATATTATTTAAATCACATATGAATTTTATATATAAATGTCAGAAGATTACCAAAATAAATATTCATCATTAAATCGTATCGGTACGATTAAGATTAAATAAATCACACATAAACCTGTAAAGTAAACTATAAACAAAAAATTGTACTTTTAAACACGTATCCGTTCTCGTTGTTGCACTTAGACATGTGAATATGTGATTGGTTTCCATTCAGTAATAAAAAAATCTATTAGTTAATGCTTAATAGCACATAGAATATAATTATAGCAACAAATAAGTTGTGGATAAAAATAAAAACATAAAAAAAGAATGTTGAATCCAAGGCGAACGTGGAATGAAGAGAACAGAGAACATAACGCATCATACACCACACAAGCCTGGTCCCAATATCTCTTTCAGCCAATAGCATTTCATCCTTACATATCTTTATCTTTTCATTTTCTTTTTTCTCATTTCTATTTTCTCTTCTCTCAATAATATTAACTTCACCCCATATGAATATAACAAATAATATAATATATAATATAATAATAAATAAAAGGAAGGAAAAAGAAATAGATAGAAAAATCTAATAGTAGCAGTCCTTCCACACCAACAATTTTGTGAGTGAAGCCTTTTCCAGTGTGCAGCTTCAGCTGCAGCATATTCAATGTTTCAAAAGTGTTAAGCTATTGGTTTTGGAGCTATCATCATTGTCCATATTGCAATTTGTTCAGGTACTCCATTCACACACATACCATGTTCTATTTTTTTTATTTTTTATTTTATCTGTTAGAATGTTTTGTATTTCCATTAAAAATTGCTTGGTTTTCATTTGGATAGTTCCAGTTTTATTTGCTACAAGCTTTTGTGTTGTTATCTTCTGGGTAGAGTCAATAAATTCATTTTTCTTTTATTATAACATTTTTTTTGTTATTCTTTGGTTTATCAGAAGGTTAGAAACAATTTGGGAAGTTTCTGAAGGCAATAGGAGTAGTGGACACGGTTAAGGATAATTGTTATAATAGGAAAATTTGATGGTTAATCATACACAGTGGCTAGGAAGGGATATAATGGCTACTGCTGCAGTTATTGGACTCAGTGGAGGAAAGAGGCTCTTGAGTTCATCTTACCATTACTCTGATATTATAGAAAAGCTTTCTTATGGCAGTGACTTTGGTTCCACACACTATCATATTGTTCCTACAAAATCTGCAATAGTTGCCAAGAAGTCATCTGATTACACTTCTACTTTTCCGGCGTCTAACCGGCAGAATCAGTCCATTAAGGCTCTTAAGGAGCATGTTGATGGTGCCCCTACCATTGCGGACCCGTGGTTTCAGAGTTACAATTCTAATGAGCTAGAGGTGGAAAGCTTTGAAATGGGTTATTCTGTGGAGGCACTTCTTTTGCTGCAGAAGTCAATGCTGGAGAAGCAATGGAATCTTTCCTTTGAGAGGGAAGTGCTAACCGAACATTCGAGTAAAGGGAAAAACTGTAGGAAAGTGGCAGTGACTTGTTCTGGTGTGTCTGCAAGGCAAAGAAGAATGAATACCAAGAGGAAGACTGTGGTTAAAGCTGGCTCTACAATGATGCAACCCTGTAGTGCTATGCAGTTGAAGTCTAAAATCAGTCCAGAGCTGGTTCAAAACCGTTTGAAGGGCTATGTGAAAGGTGTGGTGAGTGAGGAATTGCTCTCTCATGCAGAAGTTGTAAACCTATCAGAGAAAATAAAAGTTGGGCTTTCCTTAGAGGAGCATAAATCCAGGTAATTGCATATATGGTTGATCCTTTGATTGACTAAAATGATGAAGAATCTTTTCTTTTTATAGTTTGCCTGTTAGCTTTAATATTATGTAAACATTGGTGATTTTTCTTGCGTGAAACAATGCAGTGCGTTAAACAATCTCTGGATCACTTAAATTTAAGTTTTGTTGCTGAAGTTTTAAACCTTAACCTAAGTATCAATCTTTTATTTTGATCATACTAACCTGAATGGGGAATGAGAATAATCAATAGTGACATAGGTAGAGATGGTTCCAGCTTGCTTGGCAAGAAGGTCAGCTTTTGTTCTTTGCAACTTGTTCTGTTAAGTTATGGTGTTAATAGTTTCAATTTTTTATAACCCTGCATTTTAAAACTCACATGTCAATGACAGAGCCTTAGTTTTCATGACAAGTCTATGCATCATATAGCGCAAATTTTTGTGAGTTGAACACAGAGAACTAGTTTGAATTTCTTTCACCTTATTAAATTAATGAAATTCAAATATTTCCTTCTCATAGTTGTTAGCTTTCAACTGCATATAGCTGGTAGTCAAGGCAGAAATATTGCTGTTAAGAATTTCGTTAGGATGGAGAAAAGGTTGTACAAACCATTATTCATTATGTATCCAATTGTTATCAAGTCATAACAATAGTCTTTCATAATGAGAAATTTTCATCCTTCATGGTACTTTTTTTTGATTTTATATATATATTTTCTTCATGAAAATTCTAGCAATTTGTAAATTGACTTCCTTTGGTTCTGGTTTTACCTCAGAGAGAATGATAGCTGACTTACACTATCTAAACCTTTTATTTGAGTTTCAGACTGAAGGAAAGACTAGGATGTGAACCCTCTGATGATCAAATGGCCACTTCATTGAATATTTCTCGCACTGAACTACGTGAAAAAATGATAGAGTGCTCTCTGGCAAGAGAAAAGTTGGCTATGAGCAATGTTCGCTTAGTTATGTCTATTGCTCAAAAATATGATAACCTGGGTGCAGAAATGGCTGACCTTGTTCAGGTTATTATAATCATATCTCTGTTTCAACTTCATATCTGTTTGGCTCTTCTTCCTCTGCTGCAAAATACTCATCTTATTTTCTCTGTAGGGTGGCTTGATTGGACTACTTCGTGGTATTGAAAAGTTTGATTCTTCAAAAGGGTTTAAGATTTCAACTTATGTTTATTGGTGGATACGTCAGGTGAGGTTTTGCATGTTTGTGAGAATTTTCTAGACTTGCCTAAGAATGGTTGATTATCACACTTACCATTATTGTTCTTTAAAATCAATGGAAAGAAGGGCAGCATATGGGAAAATATTTTCATGAAATTTCTTAAAATGATTTCTATTAAAAACTTTCATTTTTCTCACAGTTTCTATCAACCTAGGTATTGTGTAACTTCCATTTTGCAATCTGTATTAAATCTCTGCACTCCTTGCACTTGTCATTTTGGAATTTGGGTATGATTAATCAGTTTCATCTGGTGAGAGAAGGCTTTTGTTATTGTTGTCAAGTATAATTAATCAGTTGCTTCCTATCACTAAATAATTTATGCAGTTATTGCTGAAGCAACAATTTTAGGTGTAGAGAATGCATCTTCTGCATCATTTTGTTTCCTTACCATTTTCATTAGTCTTTGTATCTTATATGATTGTGTTGTTTACATCTCAAATTTGTCCAACCACCGTGAATACTGATTTTCTGCTGACAGGGTGTTTCACGAGCATTAGTTGAGAATTCTAGAACATTAAGATTGCCTGCTCATTTGCATGAGAGATTATCTTTAATCCGCAATGCAAAGTTTAGACTAGAAGAGAGAGGAATTACTCCAACTATTGATGTAAGTGAGCCAAATGTATCAAATATTTTAAAATTTCTAAATATCGGTAGACTTGCCTGAACTGTTCCCTTGTTTTGCAGAGGATTGCAAAACACCTTAACATGTCTCAAAAGAAAGTCAGAAATGCTACTGAGGTAACAAAACCATTCAGAGTTACATGATCCTCATACATGATACATTTAATGTCTCTATTATCCATTTGTTCACCATGTTTAACTATATACTTATTGCAGGCAATCAGCAAAGTTATCTCGTTTGATAGGGAAGCATTCCCCTCTCTGAATGGTATACAAGGAGAAACTCATCATAGTGTGAGTGTTAATACCTTTCTACTAGCCTATCAAGGAAGATCATAAGAACTGCATTCTTCTTACTCTCTGCCTTTTGTTCTCTTTTTTCTCAAGAGTCAAGAATATCAACTGTCTCATTTGTGTGTTTTGCTTTCCACTCCCAGTATATTGCAGATAGTCGCATTGAGAACATCCCATGGAATGGAGTAGATGAGTGGGCACTAAAGGTATTTAGCAAAATATTTGAATGAAACCTGACTTCATTGTATAGCATAGACATTTCAATGTTGACATGCAGAGATTGTTTTAATGCGTGTTATCCTTTAATGCTATGTATGCTGATTCTTTTTTTAAGTGTATGTATATTGATTTGAAGTCATTGGACAATTACAGAATATATTCATAATTTTCAGAGTGGACAATATGATGACATTGATGTATTCACGTTATGAATGTGTTATTCTATAAACTATGAAAACAGAATTCAAACATTTTTTTAGCAGATAAGCCTGCATAGTAATAACTATTCTGTTCTTTCATCATGTTTCATAAAAATTTTATTGGCCGTGCTAACAATTGTTATAAGGGTATTGGTTAAGGAATCAATAGATAGGCAATTTTTATTGAAAAGGTGGGGTTACTATTGGAGATTGTAGTTGAAATGTGTTGAAACTCTTTTTCATAAAAGCTCTACTTTCGATTTCTTAACCAATGCCCTATCAGTTTTCATGTTACAAACTTCCATAACGATTAATGGCACTTGTAAATATTCACAGGATGAAGTGAACAAACTCCTTAATGTGACTCTTGCGGAACGAGAGAGAGAAATCATTCGTCTTTATTATGGACTGGATAAAGAATGTCTTACTTGGGAAGACATTAGTAAACGGTGAGTTCAACCACCATTTCGTATCACTTCTTTTCTTAAATGCCCTTTTTGCAATCATACGTCATACTTGTCTTATTTGATCCATATTTTGTATAAGCTTTTTCAACCCACCATTGCTCTTGTCTTGTTACTACATTTGATGGTGCATCCTGTTATTTTTTTTTTCTCAAAGTTCATATCACTAATACTTATGTGTTGAGTTGAAATGAGGCTTAAAAATGTCACACTTCCCCGTCCCTATTGTCCCCAAAATTCAAACTATGTTTCATTACTCTTCTTGTGTTGTTTCTGCAGGATAGGTTTGTCGAGAGAAAGAGTAAGGCAAGTTGGACTTGTTGCATTGGAGAAACTAAAACATGCTGCAAGGAAGAGAGAAATGGAAGCCATGCTGTTGAAACATTAAATTTGGGCTCATCATAGAAATATGTTACAATGTATATATACAGAGAGGAAGTATGTACCTAGAAATTTGACTTCCTGATTCAAAAAGATGACGACAATGATATAAGGGAACATTGAAGATTTGTAAATCCCTTTAAATATGTTTTAACTTTTAATCCCAATAAATATGGTTAAATTTGGTTTTAATATTCCGGAAAAAAATGTTGCTTCAAGTTGTCATATATTTTAATAATTTTAAAATAGTTTTTATCATCATTTAACAGTAACATGATGTGTATTTTGTTACATCAATGATCATTTTGAATGACAATTCTAGATGCATATCAGCATATCAATATCAATCATTAACAAATGATGATAGAGTCATTTTAAAAAATGGCAAACTTGTAGAAATTATAGTCAACAAAAAGCTTGAAGAGCTAAAATCATTATTTATTTTTTTGTCCATATTTACAAAAACTAAAACATATTGTCGAGAATGGATGTAACCAAACAAATATTGTTGAGAATGGATCTCAATTTTCTGTCAGAATGAAGTGTAACCTATGGAGGTTTGTGTAAGAAAAGTTTCATAGGCTAGTTACAATTTCTTTCTAAATTATTATACAAGAGTTTTGTTTAAGGGTGAGAGTTTATGTTATAGCAAAATGGGTGCTCCGGCAGGTCATGGCATGAAAAAATGGGTGCTCCCACTGGGCTTATCTAGCCGTTGGGTCAGATCAAATTGATCTATTTCTTTGAATAAATTTGTATTTTATAAGGAAAAATAAAATAAAATAGAGCAAATAGGTTTGATAGTTCTTGTTCTCGAGTCTTGCTCCTATACAAAACCCTCCATCAAGCTGAATCAAATTGGCTATTCTTTATTGACCTCAAATTAAAGAGCCTAGTTCCGTCTGAATAATGGGCCAATTTTGCCAGCTATAAACATGGCCACATGGAATCAAACCGGACCCAATATCATTTTCAAAAATTTTATGTTGTGTAGTTCTATAAATCAATTTCCAAAAAATATTCATTAGTTTACATTTACTATAATTCTATTTCTTAATTTATTTTAACAAATCCAACCTAAATATAACCGAATTGATTTAGTTGAAATTGATAAAAAAGAAAAAAACTAAACCAACTCAAGATAATTAATATTGATCTATTTAGCTTTAATGGTAAGAATTACTTTTGATTCCAATGATATATTTTAATGGGTACCACATTACTATCATATGTTAATTCATTTTTCATTTTTCTTTAATAGTAGAACTAATTTAGAGTTTCTGAGTTATTTTTTATGAATAATTTTTCTTTTTAAGTATGTTAGATTTAAGACAAGAATTTTTTTAATTAACATGAAATCATTCTTTACCACTCTTGTAGAAGAACGATTCTTATCATACTATAAAAAGATTTAGTCTTCTGACATATAGTTCTTCATAGATCCCAATGAGTTATTGATCTAACTCAAAATTTTTATTCGAGTTTTCCTTTTTTTAGTAAAAAAACATATTACTTTAAGAATGAAGAATCAGATTCTTAACAAAAATTATTATTAAATATTTATCTAGTAAATACAAATAATATAAAAGAGTTGTAATATTTATTATATGTTTATTAATATCCGAAAATTGTGTTTAAACTTATTGTTTTGAATGAATAAAGCAAAGCAAGAAAGGTGAATCCACGTGTATTGCTTCGAGATACGCATATCTCCCCACCGTCCAATCCCTACTACACTCTTGTTCTCTCAAGTCTGAATCAGTAACAATAACAATAACAATAATTCACAATGCATTTTCAATCCTTGTCTTCTTTATCACTCTATGCTAACAGCAATCCTCTCATGGCTAAGTTCTACGCCTCTACACCATTCGCTCCTCTTCATCTTCATCATCATCGTCGCCATCACCTCTTCACTCCCCCTTACCACAATTCCCATTTTGTCCTCAACATTTCCCTCTCCTCACACTTCCGCAAATTCACCTTCCCTAAATACACTCACAATTTTACTATAAAAGCTCTCGATTCCGACGCTCCTCACCAGGTACCTCTTCTTCCACTTCTTATTCCTTCCCTTTTAACTTATTCACTGTCTCTTTCATTGACTTTGAACGTTGTTTGAAGGGATCAGTTAACGTTGGGAAAAATGAAAGCTACCAGCAATGGGATTCTCTTACTGCCAAATTCTCTGCTGCTGCTAATATTCCGTTTCTGTTACTCCAAATGCCGCAAATTATACTCAATGCCAGGAATCTCTTAGCGGGAAATAAACTTGCTCTCTCCGCTGTACCCTGGCTCGTAAGATTCACTGTTTCCAAAAGCACTTGATTCTTTCGTCAATTGTTTTCAAATTAATGTCATTATTTTACGGGTTAATTAAGTTTTTGTCCCAGAAAAATCCCAAATCTTGATTTTCAGTTCCGGTAAAATTTCATTTATGTTTTTAATCCTGTAAAATGTGATTATGTTTTGGTGTGTATACCGTTAGCCATGATTGGATAAACATCTCTATAAGGTCTTATAAGAGAAGAAAATAGGAAGGAGAAATGAAATAAGCTTCTCCTTAAGATAAAATGAGCTTATGCATGAGAGAGCTTATGCAAATTTGCTTATGTATAAGGCAATTTAGTTTATGGAGAACTTTATATCCTTTTTCCTTCCTATGTTCTAAAATTCAAAAAAGACGTGTGACTTAAAGTGAAAATATTAACATATGTTTTAGACCAAAATGATAGTAAATAGTTGAGTTTAGATACTTGTACGAAACTACTTGAAATTTTATGAATTTATTTACAATTTCCTTAATTTTAGGGACTAATGTAACAACACATTATACTTTAGGAGCTAAAATGATAATTTACTCTTGATTTAATCAATATGGTTTTGGCATTTTACAAATTTATAATATGACCTAAGGTGGGTGATGACATGGATGTCAATGCAGGGGATGCTAACTAGTTTGCTTGGGAACTTGTCTCTACTTTCATACTTTGCCAAGAAAAGAGAAAAGGAAGCAATGGTGGTGCAGACATTGGGTGTGGTTTCGACGTACGTGGTCCTTGTTCAGCAGGCATTGGCTGAAACCATGCCCTTGCCTTACTTTTTGGCTACTTCAGTTGTTGTGCTCTCTGGCCTTGTTCTGAATTTCTTGAATTACTTTGGTTTACTGAATGCTGGAATCTGGAGCTTTTGGGAAGATTTCATTACAATTGGGGGTTTATCAGTGCTTCCCCAAGTAATACTGCTTTCCTTCTTTCACCCTAATATCAATACAGTTATAATATTTTATCGAAAAATTATATTCATATTGTAAAGTACTTACCAAGCATGCCAGTTCACTAGGGATATGCTATTTTTCATTTATAACTTTTACTACTTATCTGACACTGTCTAATTTACAATCTGGATACAGATAATGTGGTCTACATTTGTCCCCTATGTACCTAACAGCATCTTACCTGGGGCAATTTCCTTTGTCATAGCTGTCTTGGCTGTTACCATGGTAATCTTCTTAGTTCCTTTGGATTATCTTTGATTATGCCTTAATAGTAAATCCAGGTTGCATTGATATGCCTGAAATAGTGATGAACTTGTAGTCTCAGACCTAGTACATATGGGCGCTATGCCCCCACTATGACTTGTAAATAGTATCATGTCTATCCAATTTGAAATTATTGTGAATAAGTAAAATATAATTTAAATAAATAAATTATATTTGTTTGTCATGAGTGACATGCCTTAAGATGGACTTTATTTAATTTTGATACCCCCAGTGATAAAGTTGATAGATGTCATTAGCCATATCATACCTATGCTGGTACTCATATCATCATCCTCTTATAAGTGCAACACAAAACCCCAGATATTTCTTGAGTTTTCCTATAAGCACTCATTTCACCAACTCATGCAAAAAAGTGTAATGCCAAAATGGGATTTTTCAATTCTTGCATTTAAATGCCATGTTATTTGTTAACTGAAACCAAGAAAATTGAATTTGAGATCTTGTTCCTAGAGTGGAACCTGTGCAATTATAAATAGGCTTTCAGTTTCATTGTCATTTTAAACGCTTTGCTCTAAGACTTGCAGGCAAGAACAGGAAAACTTTCTGAGAAAGGTGTCCAATTTGTTGGAGGAATATCTGGATGGACAGCTACATTACTCTTCATGTGGATGCCAGTTTCTCAAATGGTAAACTTCATATATGAGAATCTTAATTGCTTTGAGAGCAGTGTGATTCTTAATTGCTTTGAGAGCAGTGTGATTCAACTTTTATCTCCTATCCATTTTTATTAACCTTTTTTATTCTGCCTTAGTGGACAAATTATCTCAATCCTGAGAACATGAAAGGCTTGTCAGCCTTTTCGATGCTGCTTGCCATGCTTGGAAATGGGCTTATGCTTCCACGTGCTCTCTTGATTCGTGATTTCATGTGGTAATTATCTTTCTTCTATCGACTCTTGTGATATTTTAATCACAAATTATGGCAATGTCAAATTTGCTTTAAGACATAATACCTGAAACCTGAATGAAAATCCATGACATTAGTCACAGGTTGCTGTTTTTTATGACCTGAATGAAAATTGCTATAGTAGTGGTGTCTGTACACTTGCCTTACATCTTGAAGCATTATCAAATATTGTTAAAACTATTTGAACTATTCTGCGAAATAGTTGACAACAATTTTAACTGTGAGATATTATCTGAATCCAGTACAGCACTTATGAACAAAAGCTGCTAGTGGTTAAATGACAATTTTTGTAGTAACGTTGATAACAGTTGTAATAGTTGATGGAGTAATAGTAGAAGTGCAGAAAATAACTGTATTATTTATTTGCTTTGCCTCTAACGATAATCACTTCAGCAGAAATTTATTGATTGAATGTCGCTCATATCCAACTTTACCATTGCTTATACTTTTCCATTTTAAATGCCATGTTTGATGATAGGTTCACTGGTTCATCGTGGGCTACCCTCTTTTATGGATATGGGAATATTGCATGCCTATACTTGTAAGTTTTATGTCCAGTTTGCTTGTGCCATTTTCTTTCTGGTGTTCCTTTGAGCGAAACACAGAATCAGCTGTAAACTAATATTGTGCTTTTTTCAGTTTAAACATTATCAGCAAGGAATTCTTTCTAGCGGCAACTGTTGGTCTGGTTTCGTGGATAGGTTACTCTTTTGACCCTATAGCACTCATAGACACTGTGGCAAGTATATATCGGTTGCCATGTCTAGGATGTGTTGTCATATTTGAGTCTTGTCCTCATAGGTTGATGTACAATATCCGAATATCCTGTTTCCCCTAATTGATATGTAATGGCGATTTAGTGTTACTGTTGGTAATGCATTGCTCATTTTTGTGCCATGTCTTTAGCAACCTGCAACTATATTGTTAAATCTATAAATTAGGTATTCCTGTTGGGAACATAGTTGCATAGATTCCACAAAAATGTGATTCTTTAGGTATTATATAGTTTTTTTTTAAAATAAAAATAAATGGGTGTAGTGTGATTGTAATAAATAACCCATTTTTTAATTTAGTTATCTATATTTTTTGTCTTCATAATAAAAAATAAGGCTGTTATAAGTATTTTATGTAAACAGTAGATTATAATATACTTCATACCAAATAGTATAACCTGCTTTTGCTCCATTGCAATAAACATATGATTTTATTTTCCTTGGGACAGGAATGGCTTTCTGGAGAGACAGTGTAGTACATGGTTACAGCTCACCTTTGGCTTCTTTACGTGACTTGGTTCTTGGGTCGCCAAGTTAAAGCCTGCGATGCCGCACTGAAGCTCAGTTACGCTGTCTTTTTTCGCTGGAATAGTTATTATTGGTTGTTACTGCAACTACGGTACACAATATGCTGCA
>JBBMKG010681495.1:0-11270 GCA_037834515.1 Lespedeza cuneata | reverse complement strand
GGTAGTGGTGGCGGCAGTGGTGGTAATGTTGATAACAATGATGATGGTGGTTGTAGTGTTGTAATAGCGGTGGTCGCAATGGTGATGGTGGTGGTGGTGGTGGCGACGATGGTGGTAGTAGCAGTGGTAGCAGTGATGACAATGATGATGGATGGTTGCAATGTTGTAATGGTGGTGGACGTAATAGTGGTGGTGGTAGTGACAGTGGCGGTGGCGATGGTGGCAGTAGCAGTGGTAGCAATGACGACAACAGTGGTGGTGGTGGTGATAATGGCGGTGGTGACAATGATGATGGTAGTGATAGTAAGAGTATGCTTCTTAAAACTGAAATCAAAATTCATAAATCCTTTTTTGAAGTTTTGAAAATTAGTGTAAAAGTATTTTGAAATTAAGTGAAAAACCATTTCAACTCCATTTTTGCCAAACGCGTTTTGTTTTAAAAATTACATTTGAAAACTAAAAACTAAAAACTCGCAACCACCCCGAACAAAGCCTTACCTTTTAACATCTTTCAAGAAGGGAAGGTGAAGGAAAAACAATGTCAATTGCCAATACATGACTAAAAATTGCTTTATCAACCTCCGGCACACTATTGTTATCTTTTAATTAAAATTAACATTTATTCTAAATAGCTTGTAATTATTATATAATATTAAATTTCTCATTCGGAGAATATCTAATATTTAAGCCGAAAAAACGATTTGTCTGGAGAACTCTACAAGAAAGAGACCAAATAACCAAAAATGATTGGCACAAATTCACGGTTAGGCGTGAAATGCAGCAAGCTGAATATGTACATTTAATGATGAGGAAATATCTGTGGGAATAGAGGTGGCATATTTGATGCAACACAAATTTAAAGAAAATTTGGCATTTCTAGGATCACATAGATGCACTAACTACCTATATGACAAATCTACAAAGCACCTAGGCGTCTAGCAAGCTACTTGTTACAAGTGTGCTAGCTACAACAACGCTGTGAAACAATACGTAGACTTGGAAACCTAACTCGAAACTTCTCCATCACCAGCATCTTCGAAGCAACAAACCTTTAAATGCACTCACTCAAAGAGAAGATCAACTATGCATCAGCACTACAAAACACAAACAATATGCAAAAGGAAACAATTAGAGTAGAGAGAAAAATAAACGTAGCAAGTGGAACCATGATAAGTTTGACTAACCAGACAGGCCACTGAGAAGATCGAAAGTGGAAATAACCCCACCCCAAAACAAATAAATAAATGTCACATTACCAACCTTAAAAGGGTTTAGCGGTTGCCATCAATCAAATATGGGAGCACCGCACACTTAATTAATCATCCCAGGCACTATCTGCTGATCCCTCTTTTTTAATATTTGCGGCTGTAATCATGAATTTATATTTATCTTCAATGTTAATTGATGCAGCTCCCAATCCTAACTGTTTGGATAAAGCACTATTTGCCTCTTTTTGTGCAGCTGCGGCTTCTTTCTCCTTCCTTCTAGCAACCTAGAAACCAAGGGCACAAAGTCAACTGAGTCACAAGGTTAAATATATTATACTGAAAATAAAAGTGTTTGGGAGAAATTGAGCATCTCGGATTGTTACACAAACATCCAACACCTGTGTGTACTACTGTCGGATTGTTACACAAACATCCAACACCTGTGTGTACTACTAACCAAGGACAAACATCAATATCAACATAGTAGCACAAATAGCACAAGCCCAGGTCAACAAAACTACCAACATCACAAGAGTCCTGAAACACTAGTTATACTTTTCATATATCTTTAAAAATATGGGTAACAACTCGTTTCTTAAATTTTTATCCTTATTTTTAAGGGGATGGCAAATGAACCACAAAAGTCTTAGCATTCTGGCAAAATAGATATAGTACCTTTCCAGTTGCAAATGTCAGGGTGTTCCCAGATTCAGCATCAGCTATTGCTTTCCTTATATTTGCCACAAGGAACTAAAGAAAAGGAATCATATTGGTGTTAAAATCAAGAAGAAGAAAAAGAACACAGTTCAATTATTTTTCTAAAAGAGGAGCATAGCAAGCACCATGTCACGATCAGTGTAAAATGAAGTAGCTAAGCCAGTTGATCCCGCACGTCCTGTCCTTCCAATCCGGTGTACATAATCTTCCATGGTCTATAATTGAGGCAGCCATAACTGAAGCTTCAGGTATGCAATTGTCAAGGAAATTAAATTTGACTGAAAAATACCAGTCAAATGAGATGCCAACATAGCAGTAGCAGAATGGCAATCCACTAACTGCGGAAAATCCGTTTACGTTTTCTGATAATCTTTTCCTAGTGGATTACAGATAAAACTCAGTCATCAAGTAGTTTTTGCTTGAAGCAGAAATACCTTTGGAAGATCTAGATTGATCACATGCGACACTCCTGTGACATCCAAGCCACGAGATGCGACATCAGTGGCAACCTGAATGATATGGTATCAGTGATTTAATATGGTTATTGGATAATGTAATTATGCAAAAAATGCTAAAAAATAAAAATTTTAACTAGAATTATCTGAAGGAAAGGAATACATATGGATATCAAAGGATATTAAACATGCAGAAAATGCAATGCTTATGAGTTCACTATATTGAGAGCAACTGACATATTCTGGATCATAAAAATAACCATTTGAGCCATAAAATTTTCTTCTTTTCTCCGTTAGATGGAATAAGAAATTTCATCTAGTAAACAAAGGGAATAAAGCAAGCAACATGATGGCTTCACCGTATTTAACAAGCCACTGTGGGCTTTTTTCAACAAATTTTCATAACTACTAAATATCCATCCAGAACCATTAGCTGCAATGAATTATGACACGATATTGTAGAGAACAGATTTTGCAAGGGAAGGAAAGCTAAAATAGGAAAAACAATGCACTAATAAAAGTTCTGTAGTAGAGATTACTAAAATGTTGGTAGAACCACTCCGAAAATCATGCAACGCAGACTCTCTTTCACTCTGACTGCGACCACCATGAAGAGAAACTGCAGATAATCCTTGAGCTACCAATGCTTCAGCAACTTCATCACACCTTGTCTGTATACACATTAAAAAACAAATAATAAGAAACATGGGGATATCAATTTTCAAACAATCCACTCAGATTATTTCAGACTAAAATAAAAATAACCAACTTCAACTGTGAATCTCTATCTAAACTACCCATGATTTCCAATTTTGGAACTAATTCACTTAAATCCTCAATATCTAGTAACTAACCCACTTCAATCCCTAAAAATCCACATCACCTATTTCACTCAATAAGCAAAAAAGAAGGCAAGGAAATTATGTTAACTAAGTTGAGTTTGGAAAAACTTCATAGGACAAGCACAACCCTAGATGAGAGCATATACAGTCATTCCTATGATAATGATAGGTAGCAAGGACACAGAATAAAGCATACCTTCCTCTCAACAAACACAATTGTTAATGGAATTGGATGACCACTTTTTTCGGCCTGTGATGCCTCCTCTACAAGCAAATCTAGAAGCCGATCAATCTACAAAAACATAATAAGATTTCATAAAAGAAGCCAAAAGAAAGAGAAACTGAAGATAAAATATTGAGGAAAACAACCATGCATATACAAAAATGCAAATAAACTAGATAATTGATTTACTTTCTCAACTATCCTCAATCTTCTTCACTCTTATCTCAATAACTTTTCTAATTCCCATCCCATTCTCCTGCCACTTTACTTTAATGCACAAATGTGGCTCATGCCAAGGATTTAAGAAGTTGCACCCAACAATAATTCAGTAGAATACAACCCCCATCAGAAATATGTCGTATTAAAACAAGAAACCTAGAAACATTAAAAACAATCTTGGAAAATCAACGATTGGCTGATAGCCAATACTATAGGAAACATGAAGCTACATTTGTAACTTCCATTCCACCTCTTAACAAATAGTATATCACATTTTGTTAGCTTAGTAAAAGTACCTTCTCATTTTCAGAAATTTTCACGAGAGTTTGTGAAACATTAGTTGTTGGGCTACTCACTTTCCCCACCTTCACTTGCACTGGGCTTGCTAAGTACTCCTGAAATTTAACAAATGATTGGTGTTGCTGTACTTCAAAAAAATTTCAGCAACTTAACTTACAAAGGAATATATATTAATGAAAAATATTCCTCTTCAAAAGGATGTATTTTGGGGCAATCTTTAATTGTAAAAAAAGAAGAAAAAAAAAACAAATATTAAATAAAAAATCCTAAAAAGAATAATGATATTTCAATTACTGTACATCTACAATTCACTGAGCTATTGTGTGTTATGATCGAGCAGCAAGGCTGCTTGTAAGATCGTTTTTGTGAAAAGCAAATAATGAATGATAGAATTATTGTTGTTTGACTGCGCACAAAAAGTCATTTCAAATTTTATAATATCACCCGTTCATTATTTTAATATTGTTCAAAGGAAGAAATAGCAATGTTGAAAAAATTCTGTCAAGAATGAAAAAGCCTGACCTTTGCTAATGCTTCAATCTCCACAGGCATAGTCGCACTGAACAGCAGGGTTTGATGCTTCTCTGGAAGATTTCTCATTACCTGAGGATAATATTAGAATATTAATAATTTATTGAGTAATCAGTAATCTAGACAGTCGACTATTAATTTAACACAAGAATGTTATATTGAAACAACACAAAAGGCTAATTATTGCTGATAACACATTCAAATGGGATCATGGCCATAACAGCTAGGTCATAAAAATACAGCTCACATATTAGGTACACACAAAATAAGAGTGCTAGAGGCTTAAATTGGAGAATGAAGATGAAGTTTCTATCCTGACAAGAGGCAACATTTTCATTGATAATTTTGCTTCCAAAATTGTACCATCATTTTTGCATTCTCATCAGAAGACATCCTCTCCTGTTAAATTCTTAAAGAAGTTGGACATAATACATATTGTTTTAGCGTCACTGACTTGAGTTCAAAGTTTAATAATGGCAGTGGTTGAAATAGAGAGGAAAAGAGTTACATGAGGAAACAACTGAATTTGGAAGCATAGTAAAGGAAAGCACACAAACTATAATGAATAAGTCACACTAGTTATCTTACATTAGGAATGAAACTGTCAAGAAAATAAAGGGAAACCCCGAATTTAGGAGAAAAACTCAAAATACCAACCTCTCTTATCTGTGGTTCAAAACCCATATCAAGCATTCTATCTGCCTCGTCTAAAACAACAAAAGAAATTCTAGAGAGGGAAGTGTTGCCTTGTTGTAAGTGATCAATGAATCTTCCAGGGGTGGCAACAGCTATTTCAACTCCAGCTCTTAGCTCAGACCTCTGTCATAGAGACCAAAGAGAAACACACACAAGACCATGTTACTTTCAGTGGAGCAGAAATAAACTTAAAATAAAAGTTGCCCCAGACTACTGTTGTCTGAAACTTTTGCTTTGTTGAAACACTAAATAAAAAGTGCTAGGCACCGGCTTTCAAACCAGCAATAATATAGGAATCACCAATACTTGCATTTGCTCCAAGTATTAATATCACA
Organism: Lespedeza cuneata; assembly: GCA_037834515.1. Classification (NCBI taxonomy): domain Eukaryota; kingdom Viridiplantae; phylum Streptophyta; class Magnoliopsida; order Fabales; family Fabaceae; genus Lespedeza; species Lespedeza cuneata. Next base: position 5,744 of record JBBMKG010681495.1, on the reverse strand, counting down.
TACATATATGCTACAATATGTCAAATCTTGGATGCTTCACTAATATGTACCTTTGGGTCACATTATTTTTTTTTTTCTTTGGATTATACTGCAAGGGGGCATAAGACAAAGTCTCTTGATGAATTTTACCCATGGAAGTTCTCTTCAAGAGGAAATGAGATTAACACTTTTTTTCCCGCGCAAATCATAACCTACCCTATATATTTTAAGATTTATTTATTTATTTATTGAGGATTTTAAGAATAACTGTATCAGCAAATTGGATGCACATCCATGTGCATCACATAAAATTATAAATAATAGACATATCAGCATATCAGGAGAACTAGCTGTGTGAATATGAAAACACAGCTTTAACTCATGTCTAAGACAAACATAAAATGACACAGCTTTAACGCGCAAAGAGTTGTATGGTGCTCTCTGATCATACATAACAGAATTTTGCAGTGGCAACAAGAGATAAAAACTATCGTCACTAGTCTTTGAGATCAAACTTTCACAAAACCAACCAAAATAAGAGATGGCGTCAGCATTTAATTACCTGCTTTTCAATGTTAGTTCCTCCCACAACTATGGCAGTTTTTAATGACTCGAGAGATCTGCTAAAAGCTTTAACCTACCAATAGTCAAAACACCATAAAGATGGTTAATAGAATGAAAACAAAAGGGGATATTTGTAGCAAGGAAAAAATAGTAAGAATGAAATGACTTGGTGTAGCTCCTAGTTTCAGGCATAATAAGAGAAGATGCCCAGCACAAAATGAAAAAACATATAATTAAAAGGAGGATGGCAAGAATCTTGTTCTGACATTATTTTTATAAAGATCCAAATGTCAAAAGGTAATAAACATAGAGAATAGACAAATAGCAAACCAAGGTATACGAAAAACATTAGGAGATAATTCTAAAATTATTAAAAATAAATTTTTCCCCGGATAACCCACAATTAGTTCACAAAAATTACATGTCACCTCTTTTTCTATTTGTTGAGCAAGTTCTCTGGTGGGAGCCAAAACTAATGCCAGGGGACCATCATTGCGCCGAATTGGAGGTTGGGCCAAGCAATGCTAAAAATAAAAGGAAAAGAAATAAATCACAAAGGAAAGGATTATCATTTCCAATTGGTTTGTTTTTCACCATACAGTATCTAAAGATGAGTTCAGTCAAACATGTCATGTCTAAAATGTTCAGACCTGTATCATAGGAATTGTGAAAGCTGCTGTCTTTCCACTACCAGTTTCAGCACAACCCAATAGATCCCTTCCACTGAGAGCAATTGGCATTGCCTGTGCCTGGATTGAAGTTGGCCTGGTGTATTCATGGTAAGCAATATCCTTCATGATACTTGGATGCAAACACTGAGAAAAAAAGTTCACAGTTTTGCAATAAATCAATAACAGCTCAAAAAAATCAGTACAGGTAGTTCATGGTTGCCTAGAACAGTGTTATCAATGGCAAACGGCGGAAGGCCAAAAGTCCACCATATAAAGCTGCCAGATCACCATCCGCCATGGAGCGCCATCCTTCACAAATTGCCTATGGTGGTTGGAAAAGAATCCGCCACCATGGCCGCTATTTAACAACACTGGCCTAGAAGAACTATGAACATCATTAATCATTATATGTTAATAAAATTAAATACCATATCAGTAAATGATTCTATCGGTGCTGGAGCAGGAGAATCAGGTGCAACTGTAACATCAAGATTAAGTCGGGATCGAACCTCTTCAATCTGGACACAACAAGCACTAGAATTCAGCAATCAACATTTTCAAATGTAGTTACAAAACAAGACAGAACAGGAAGAAAACAAAACATTGGGATAGCAATAAATAACAACTCTATTAAAGGTATCCTAAAAAAGAGTACAAACTGAGACGGTCAAATCAAAACACATGAAAGAGGGTTAGACTATTGGGAACAAGTAAAAAAAGGAAAGGACAAGCAAGAAGAAAAATTCATCAGCATTCACTACATCGAAGAAAAATCTATAACAGTCCTCGATCAACCTCAACACAATTTGATAAAATTGGTAACTATTATATCCCCTTCATTGGCCAAAAGAAACCTCATCCCATTTCACTCTTTAAAAGCTCACTCCACGACAAACCCTTCAATTTAAAAGTAGTTAAAAAATAAAAACTTTCTCTCATTGTTGCAAGCAAAGCATTACATTTGCTATAAACCTCATTCCAATTAGACCAAACCCTTCAACTTAAAAACAGTTGAAAAAATAAAAAATAAAAAATCCGATCCTCATTGTTGCAATGAAAGCATTACACTTCAGTATTTTACTATAAGCCTCATTCCAATTAACCAAACCCTCATCACAATCAACTTCTTGAACTGAACACCAAATTAGCAATTCCCCCAAGCACGCACGCCACTTCAATTCAAACACAATTTTCCTTCACCGAGATTCAACAAAAACCCTAACCACACGAATTGAAACAAAAAAACTCATTCTCTAAAAAATCTCGAAATCAAAATTCATTCAGGTTAAGAAAGAGAGAGAGAGAAGCACGCGAGATACGAAATTGAAGAGAAAAGAGAGGAAAATGAGAATTGGATTGGGACCTGTTGTGGTGTCATACGAGAAACGCGTTGGGAGGGTTGCCATTGGGGGAAGACGGTGTCGGGGGCGGCGAGAATCCGCGGCGAGGGAGGCGCGGCGGAGCTCCGGCGAGAGGCATTGAGAGAGGGAGAGCAATTGGCATTGAATGCGAGCTTCGTGTTGTTATTGTTGTGGTGGTGGTGGTGGTGGTTGTTGTCTAGGGTTACGGCGGTGGAGGTCGCGTTTCTAAGGTGAGGAGGCACATACGACATCGTTTTGGCGTTCAAGGAAAAAAGGGGTCAATGGAAGAGTGAGTGATTTGGAGAAATGGTGAAGTATGTGATGATTATGATGAGTGTCGAAGAATTGGTGAAAGCCTCACACGTAGGCCAAACTGCTTAGGGTGTGTTTGGGTTACGTTTTGTAAACCACGTTTTTCTTCTAACCATCAATGTTATTGTTTCTCAGCTAGGTGCATAAGTGCATTGAAAACTGTAAACTTAGTTTAGAACTTCTCAAACGGTTACCCAAACACAAACTTACTCTTTCTCACTCTGCTATGGGCTTGCATGCCAAGTGCCAACCCAATTAGAAATAGGGCAAGTTAAAAATGGGTCATGTTAATATAATATATATAATATTTAAATATGGTTTTATTTATGATAAAATAGGCATAATTACAAAAAAGTCCTTATATTTTATCCATTTTCGTCTCATATTTTTTTAATTCCTTATCTAGTCTTTCTATTTTAAAAAATTAACTAATCTTGATCGTGATTTTTAAAGGATAATGTAATTTCAGACAGTAATAAATTGTTATAAAACATTAATTTTTTTCTATTTTGGTAATTAAAATTATGACTAGTTGAGATATTTTAAATTTAATAAATATTATTTTTAATTTAAAATATCTCAATTAGTGATGATTTTAACTACTCAAATATCAAAAAATTGATGTTTTATATTTTATAGTAGTTTATTATTACTTAAATTTATATCACTGTTTAAAAATTAGTTTGAAAATTGCATGACTGTTTAAAAATCTTGAGGACCAAGATTGTTGAATTTTTCAAAAATGATGGAACTCTGATAATAAATTAAAAAATAGGAGATCAATTTAATGAGATAGGCAAAATAAGGGGACCATTTTTACAATTAAGCCAACAAAATATTTATCTTTTGCGATTACTTTTTTAAAATTTTTGTAAAATTAGGGAAATTTATTTTTGCTTTATGTAAAATACTTTTTTTTTATTTTTTCTAAAATTTAATATCTTCATTTTAGTTCTAACGGTTATTCTAAAGTAGACATAAGATATATGTGTTACATATCTAAAGATATATTTGAGAAGTATCACATCATATTGACATGTTACTTGCCACGGTTATTAGTGAGTGTCATTTTAAGAAAAAAGTCACTTGACATTTTTTAGAAACATAAACAATTAAATAAATAATTCTTTTAATTTTTTGAGGTATGGAAATCAATATATGTATGTATTCAAATTAATGACTAATATTACATGAACTAAAATATATTTAAGAATTTGAAATAAATTTCTTAACGCCAAGGATTAAGAAAATAGGATATTAAAAATAAATAATAAAAATTACTATAGAGTTATATTTAAAGGAACAACAAAATGTGTTAATAATATTATTCATAATTTTTTTTTAAGTAGTGGCTCAAAGATATTTGCTAGTATTTTTATTACAAATTTTCTTATATATTTATTTATTTTCCAATTTAATTATATATTATAATTTTTATGTATCATTAATATAAAATAGTTTATACTTCAACTTATTAGGAATCGTGTTTATTTGACTTTTAAAGTAGTAGTAAATAATATACAGCAAATTTATCGCATATTGTGATGTAAAAATACTTTATATTAGGGTTTGTACAGTGTAAATTTTTTATGTGATGATGGTATTCCGTAATATTTTAAGTTCTAAATCACTGGATAAATTATAACAACTCGTGCCAGTTGATTTACAAATGTTTTCTTCTTTAATATAGTAGAGAAAAAAATGTATAAAATTTTCTTTTTTAAGTTGAGCAATTTAAGTGTTAGAGTGCTAAAGAAAAGAAATTTATGAGATAAAACATTGGTACTTCACATCAAATACATAAAAAAGTACTATAATATTTTTGACTTTACACCACACAGCAAAATCATTGTTGAATGTGTAAATACCGTGGTCTAAACTTTAGACCACAGATTGACTACGATTTTTTAGACACGCTCTAAGTGGTTGTAGCCTTTGCTAATAGACTACGGTTTTCTGCGATCGTAGCTTAAAATAATGAAAAGGCCACACTTTTTAAGTACATGTAAAAACACATTATTTTAGCCGTGACCAAATACAATAAGCAATACTTGTAATATTTAGTATTCGCCTGGATAACCGTTGTCTAAACGTTTAGATCATGATTTTTAGAATGTCACCGTATACATGACATGTTTAGGCCACGGTTATAAACGCATGGACATGTATTTTAATCAACACTTATATTATTTAATATATGCCTCTATAACCGTTGTCTACACGTTTAAACCATAGTTTTTAGAGTGTTGCCATATATATCATATGTTTAAGCAGCAGTTATAAAAGCATAGACATATATTTTAAGCAATACTTATATTATTTAATCTATACATCTATAACCGTTGCGTAAATATTTAAATCATGGTTTTAAGGTGTCACCGCACATATTATATCTTTATGTTAGGTCAAAATAATATAAGACGAATCAGGGTCTCCAATTGGCTTTAATTATTACAAACTTATTTATTTTATAAAGAGAATTTTTCAGACACATAACTGCAGACGAAGTAATCGTCCGATTTTACAGTCTGATGTTCCTAAGACTGTATGTGCTAACTTTGCTCTAAGTTGATTGTTTTATAGATTCTAATCACCAGACGCAGAGGGGACCAAAGAAAGAAGGCACAAGGTTATACTATTTTCAACGCTCTTAAACCTCAACGTCAACGGAAGGATCTTCATCAAAAGGCGTACTCAAATGCTGTGTCAGAGAACAAAAGAACGTTCAGCACACTTCTTCTGAGCCACAGATATGAATGTCCAAAAACATGCAAGCTGCACTCTACGGAAGTAGATAAGCTACTCTGCATATCAATCAGATAAGACATTCCATGCAAGAGCAATTAATGAAGCATTA
>JBBMKG010681494.1:0-11247 GCA_037834515.1 Lespedeza cuneata | reverse complement strand
TTTTTTTTTTTTTTTTTAAGTAATGGTCACATTGAACATTTGACTTAAAATAGTATACATATTACTCCAACCTTCATCATTAAGTTATAAGTATGATTTAAATAATGGATGAGATGAATATTCAGTTTAAGTAAATATTTTTAATATAAATTATATTTTAATTAAATTTTATATTATAGAAATATTTTTAATATATAAATTTATAGTAAATAATATATATTTCAATACAAGATTATTTAATTATTAATATTTTTTAAATATTAAAATTCAATTTAAAAATAAAGATAAAAATTAAAAATAATAAACTCAAAGAGATAGGTTTAATAAAAATTATAAAACACAGTTGTCAAAAAGAAAGAATGTTTTAAGTACACTTTCATTAGAAAAATAATCCCAAAAAATATTCTTATTTAGGATAATTATTCTTTTTTCTTTACCATGATATTGGTATGAATTATCTACCCCTAGATATTAGTCAGAATTCTATCCTTATACCACATGATGAAAGGATATAAGTCATTATTATTTGTATCAACATTTGTTATTTATAAAAGAGTTTTGTTTAGTCAACTTATGAAATGACCTTAAAAATTCACAAATCCTCTTCTCCACTCATCAATGGATGAACAAGGTTCATAATTCCAAAAGCACAACAATATTCAAGAATATTTATCTAACCTCAAGCCCACCTTAGTATTAATACCTCTCACTTAAACAACACATTCTATGATTGTTGTTTTTCTTGCCATTGATGCTCTCATATATTTAATGATGTGCCTAATTTTTTTGTAAATTAACTTCAGCCACTTTTACGCCATTTTTTTTTATGGTGTGTTTGGGAAAATTAAATTTTTTTTTTGGGTAATCAATAATTAGTTAAAATCAAAATCATTTTTTTGGGGGGTAATTTTGCTAAAAAGGTGATTTAAAAATAATTAATTTCTTTATATGCAATAAAAAAAATCAGATTTTGCATAGTAAAAGTGTATAATCATAAGTTGTTGAAAAATATTTAATAATAACTCTTTTAAAATACAAAAAGAATGAGATTTCTTAATTATTTCTTAATTATTTAATAATAACTCTCATATATTTACCACGTACCTTAATGACACTATGTCACCACCACTACTACTGTTATGACTACCACCACCATTGTTGTTGTTAGTAGTGCTAGTTATGGTGGTGGTTGAAATGGTGGTAACGATTGCAATATGGTGTGATCGGGGATCACTATGTTGTGTCGCCTTGAACAAAAAAGAAAGAGTCATGTTTGATGAGAGAAAAAAAAGTCTTGCAAAATCTCAAAGGTTTTGATTGAGATTGTTAGATGAGTGAATTATTTATATTTTCACTTAAAAAGTCTCACAAAATCCATCATATCAAATAATCTATCAAAATTTATATGTTTTTGAAAATCAAATAACTTTTTTTAAGTTGTAAAAAGTCTTGATTGAATACTACTGAATTTTGATGACCTGTTTAAAAAGTTATGATTGTCTTAATAGAATACCACAAGACTTATTTACATGATTTGAAAATTTTGATTGAATACTACAAGACTTTTTATCGCAAAAAAATAATAATTAAAATCCCTTTAAAACTGTTAGGAAATGTCATCATAATTTTGCCTCATCCTTGAACTCAAAATAGGCATTACGCGAAGCGAAAACTTAAAATAATAACACCGAAATTTTTCGTGACCTCCGGGCCACTCAAACTTCTACTATAAAAATAATGAGAATACAAAATACAACAATAATGTATCTTCAATTTGTGGATAACATTCACAAATTGGCTCACTAATTTTTCTCTTTCACAAAGAAACTCTCTATGAGGCGTACTTTATTTTTCTTTCTTAGAACTCTCTTTAAGGATCTCTTTATTTTTCTTTCACACTTTCTCTCAAAATGTAAGGTTTTACTTTGGCTTACTTGTTATTGAGCTTCTATTGATTATGATTGGCTTTCTCTATTTATAGAGGAGATTTGCACTTGGTGTAATTAATGCAACCTAAAAATGGTTGGAGGTTGGATGAAACATCAACCTTTCAAACTATGATTCACACTACATGCATAAGTGCAGCACACAAAGTCACTTGCACCATTTCATGGCTTCACATTACATGGCTTGCAAAACTATTGGCTGCACCCCACAATTCTTCCCCTCTAGCCAAATGGACATATACTTGGATCGATTTGGGGTTGGTGCTAAGTTTGCAGCTTCCTTACAAAATTCTAACTTCTCTTTTATTAGAGATTTTGTTATCATATATGCATTGTTGTCCTTGGTGTGTATTTTCTCTACTTGTAGCAGTTTACTTTCCAATACATCACGTATCCAATGATACCTCATGTTGATATGTTTCGACTTTGCATGAAAAGTTGAGTTCTTCCTTAGGTGAATTGTGCTTTGACTGTCGCAATAGAGAACATAACTTTTTTGGTTCTAACCTAACTCTCGTAGGAATTTCTTCATCCACAGGATCTCCTAACAACCTTTAGTGATTCTGATGAACTTTGCTTCTGTGGTGCTTAAAGCAATACACTGTTGTAGTCGCGATTGCCAAGAAATAGCTCCTTCTGCAAAAGTAGCCAGATATCCTGATGTAAATTTTCTTGAATCCACATCTCCTACCATATCTGCATCTAAATAAACAAGAAACATCAAATTTTCTTTGCCAAAACATAAGCAATTTTTGGCAATTCCCTTCAGATACCGTAGTATCCATTTCACACCATCTCAATGCTCTTTCCCTTGGTTTGACAAGAATTTACTAACAACTCCTATAACATAAGCAATGTTTGATCTTGTACAGATCATTACATACATAATGCTATCCACTGCAAAAGAATATGACATTTTTTTCTTTTCTTCTTCACGCTTGAGACATTGTGTCTTACTAAGTTTGAGATGGTTAGGCAATGAGACATGCACCTGTTTAGCATTATGCATGTTGAACCTTTCAAGAACTTTCTTGATATAGTCTTCTTGTGACATCCATAACAATCTTCTAGAATAATTTTTGATGTTCTTCATTCCAAGAATCTTCTTTACTGCACCTGGATCTTTCATGGCAAATGATTTGCTTAATGTCTTCTTGAGAATAGTTATCTTGGTCTTATCCTTCCAAACAACCACCATATCATCAACATACAACAAAAGTATGATAGATTCACTATTTTCATAATTCTTCACAGCACACAATGGTTTGCGGAGGGCTTCTTAAAATTGTGTTGGGTCATGAAGACATTGCCCAATTCACACTCTAACATAAGGGTGAGCATAAAACCCATACTTACTCGAATTCGCTTAAAATATTTTGACAATTGCGTAATCAGGTGGGTTGGGCTACAATTTTTATTGGGTGAAAAAGACGAGTATTTACAAGTTAACTAAGTGGATTAAGTTTTGATTCTCATGAACCGTCAATGTTTGAACCCGCTTGATCATGCTAATGTTAATATTATATATAATGAATGTTCTTGACTCTTACTCTGGTCTGTATGATGTGACCTAAGGCTTTATCTCCTAGATCTCTCTTAATTACTCAAAATAAACCCTAACATAACAAGAGTCACTTTCTTTCCTCTACTGATGTGCAACATGCTCCTTCCTCTTTAACGTCATGCTCCCTCCTCAATGTTGCTCTCCTTCTTTATTGATGTCACAACACTATTCTAACTAGATGTCGCATTACTTTTCTTGATTGTTATTACTCATTGACACTCCTTAGATTTGTTTATTTTTCTTTTTATATATATATATGTATATATTATATATATATATATTAAATATAAGACTTATTCATCACATATCATAAGTATTAAATAATGAGTTTTTTTTTTAATTAATAAGTCAAATATATCAAATGCAACTCTCAACAAACATATGACCACTATTGAACAAACTGACAATTAAACTTCAAAAAAAGGTAAGTTATTCATTAATATACTAATTATTTAAGTCATGTAATTTCAATTTTTCTTCAAGAATAATGAACAAATTATACATGTTTATATGTTAATGTTATGTAAAAACTAATTTTTGTATATAAGTTATTATATAAGCAATGATATCCTTACGTATAGGAAAAGAAAATAATTGTCATCCTTTACTTTTTTATATGATCAACATGTTTCTTTTTCAATTTATTTTTCTCTTTTTATTTTCTATTTCTTTCTACTTCTATATATATTTATTAAGTCATATCAATGACTTTTATTTATTTTTAAAATACATATAAATTAATATAGTTGTAGTTTCTTTTAGATAATCACAACTTAATAGATAACCCATAAAAGCTATTTATATTTCATATGTGATTGAATTTTAAATATTATAGGTAAGAGGTATTTTTCAATAGATAATTAAAAACATTCTATTATATCAAAACTAGTAAACTTAAAAACCTTTTATAAAATTGGATAACATCTTGGTTTGATGACATTTGTTACTTCTGAAAGTCAACTTTATAAATCTAATAAGACATCTATTAAGTATTTTTATTATACAAGAAATATCATTCATTCGAAGCATCTTGACAAGAAATTAAAAATTAAAATTGAGATAAATGAAAATGTTTTACAGAAAAACATCTATTAAGTATATATCACACAAAAATAAATATTTTTTTGATAAAAACAAGTAGGTTGTATCTAACGAAATGAAAGTAAATTGATAAATTTATACCTAATTTATACATATGTATTTTTTTATATCAAGTATATTCAATTAAAAAATGAAAACAAAATAACACAGGGGTATGAACATTATTTAATGAAAATAAATATGTTGAATCCAACAAAATAAAAGTAAATATATTGAATAAAAAAATTAAAAATAGTAAAATTTACACTTAATTTATTAAGATGTATTTTTTTTTTTAATATACATGTGTGTAAATTTACTTAAACTTGATTTATGTATAATATTTGGCACATTAGAGATGATTTTTTTTAATAAAAAAATAGATTAAGTCCTATTGAAAAAAAATACACTCTTATTTTACTTTTTTTAAGTCTAATTAAATTAAAATAAGTAAAAAAATTACATTAATTCATGATAAATATTTTTTCAATGAAATCAGGTAGGGTGAGTCTAACAAAATAAAAGTAAGTAGATAAATTTATATTTAATTCACAAGATATATTTTTTAATATATACTTGTGTAAATTTATTTGAACAAAATGTATATATATGACACACAAAGATAATTTTTTATAATAAAAACGAGTAGATAAATTGATCCCTATTAAAAAATACACTTTCATTCTACTTTTTATTTATTTACTCTCTTTGGGTCTAACCAAATAAAAGTAAGTAGATAAATTTATAATTAATTCACAATATATATTTATACCTAATTTAGGAGAATATATTTTTTAAATTTCACAAAAAATAAAAGTAAGTAAATAAATTTACACTTAATATATAAGATGTTTTAATATATATATATATATATATATATATTTAATGTATGAGTGCAAATTTATACAATATATATCACATATGAATGAACATTGTTTTAGATTAATTTACACTTTATTCTTAAGATGTAGCATATATATATATATATATATATATATATATATATATTATCTGTCTAAATAGAATTCATATATAATATATAATATATTACACATGAGTTCTATTAAAAAAAGGAGTTAAATTTATTCTACTACTTTTATTATTTTTACCTTTTTAGAATTTTATCTTATATATATATAAATATAAATTTATATAATATGTAACACAAAATCACATTTTTTTAATAAAAATGGATAATTTGATTTAAAAAATTAAATTAAGTAGCTAAATTTACACTTTTTTTTGTAAAGTTAAGTAGCTAAATTTATATTTAACTCATAAAAATATATTTTTAAATGTATATTTGTGTCTTTGCAATGTAAATTTAATACATATATAATGTGTGTCATACAAGAATAAACTTTTTTAATAAAAATATATACATTGAGCTTTATTAAAAAAATATTCTTATTTTATTTTTTTTACTTTATCTCGTAATTATATATTATATGAATCATTTTATCTGATAACATATTTGTAATATGTTATCTAAATTGACGTAAAATTCACAAGTGCATGACTGTACGTATGCACGTGCTACGAACTAGTTGTATTAAATTGATAACTAAACCCTTATAAGGCAATTATAAAAAATGTAAAAGATAATTAAAATTTAATAAGTAATTTTTTTGGTTAAATTTTGGGTACCATATGTATCCAAAAACATTGTAAAAAAAAAAAAAAATTGGATCCACCATGCACGAGTGTGTTCAAATTATTCAAACATTAAGATTTAATTATATTTTTTTATTTGATTATGTGATTAATTTTTTTATTCACAAAATTTATTACTTAATTATCATAAAATTATATAATTTATCATTTTATTAAATATTAAGTAATATATTAATGTATTTTATAATTAGATAGGTGATATATTTTTTAGTGTTTATTATTTTAAAAAAAATTAAGATATTTAAAAAAAAATACATGCCACATATGTATTTACATGTAAGATAGAAGATAGAAATAAAACATAAGCTCAAAAAATAATAGATATAAAATATATTTAATTAATTACACACCTTATTAATTAACTGATCGATTATAATTATAAAATAATCAATAAATTGTTAAATTTTTGAAAAATATTTATAATAAGATAATAAATTTTATAATTTTATAATAATTAAATGATAAATTTTATAAATAACAAAATTAAATAACATAATTTCTCGTAACATCAAAATTAAATAATTAAATAATAAAAGGTACAATTAAATGGACCATTAATTCTTATCAAAAAAAGAATAACAAATTTACGAGTGTACCCCTGCAGGTCCCAAAATATCTACTCCCCAACTTTGCGTGGCGCGTTGGTCTTAATCCCGTGGTATCTTGGTAAAACCCCAATCCCTCACGGGCTAAAACAGTCATACCTCTTACCCGCTGACACGTGGTAAAAAAATCTCAAAACACAGCGCACAGTATCCACTCTAGAAAGAAACCCCCTCATCTCCAAAACACACACACAGAGGAAACACAAGGCAATTTAAGAAGCGCCTGATAGCCAATGGATTGGGAGCACACGGATCGGTGACGTGGTGATAGATAGTCGAAATCCCGCGTAAACCCGAAACTTCAATTTTTTAGCGATTCGATTTTTATTTGCGTTTTCTCTACACTGCCCTTCCTCACAACCCTTCTTATCCCTCCCTCGCGCCCAAACCTCACAACACAACGCAACGCGCTCTCTTGAGAAAACAAAAAACCCTTGTGTTCACTTTTTCTTCGATTTCTTCAATTCTCATCATGCCGAAGGTCAAAGCTGATGCCAAAGCCGCCGATAATCGGTATTCACTTTTGTTTTCTTTTGATTGGTTATTTTTTACTTATTTATGCGGTGGTTGAGATCTGGTTTTTTCCGATCTGATTTTTTGCGGTTGCGTTTTGTGATATTTTGCTGTCGTTTGATGTTTTGCTGCGATGCGTCGTTTAGGTTGAAGCGCAAGGGCGCTGGTGCTGGAAGGAAGCAGTCGAAGAAGGCTGCTAAGGATCCTAACAAGCCGAAGAGGCCTCCAAGTGCTTTCTTCGTTTTCATGTATGGTTTTAGGTTTTTTATTTAACGAATCGGTATTCCTTTTGAATTTTTTTTCGTGTTTTGCTGATTGAGAGTTTGCGATGGTTTTAGGTCTGAGTTCAGAGAGACGTTCAAGAAGGAGCATCCTAACAACAAATCCGTCGCTGTTGTGAGTGATTTCCCCTATTTTTTTGCGTGAAAATTTCGATGTGTTATTTATTTATTTATTTTGATTCTTATTCTGTGAAAATTATTCCAGGTTGGTAAAGCTGGTGGTGACAAGTGGAAAACGATGTCTGATGCTGTGAGTATTTTCTCTTGAAATTGATTTTTAATGATTGTTTTGTTTGTGAATTGTTGTATGTCATTTAATCATAGATATTTTTTCTGACTTAGTTTGCGTTGATTTATTGTTTCAGGAGAAGGCTCCCTTCGTTGCTGCGGCAGAGAGGAAGAAAGCGGACTATGATAAAAGCGTTTTGGCCTACAACAAGAAATTGGTGAATACTTTTTTACCCTATGCAACTTTTTCGATGGTTACAGTTTTTATTTTTTATTTTTTTATATTATAAAGTAATAATCAATGATTGATTTAACTTGCTATTTTGATGTGTCAGGAGGGAAAGAATTCAGAAGAGGAAGAATCTGACAAGTCAAAGTCTGAAGTCAATGATGAGGAGGAAGAAGAGGTAAATTAATCATTGATGTAATCAGTTATTTTGATTTGTGCTTTTGTTTAATTAACTGTATGACTAATTGGTTATTTGTTTTAATTCTGTAGGAGGATGATGATGATGAGGAGTGAAGTTTGGTGATACAAGATGAAGCGTAGGTGGATGTGGGAAAGAAAAAAAATTATTTTGCATAGTTGGGTTTAGAATTTGATAGGATGTTCCCCCAACCCACATCCCTTTCTGATAATTAGTTTCTGAATTTTTATTTTGTCCTCATTAGGGTTTAGATTAGTTCACAATCGTAATTAGGGTTCGGTATCATGATCATGTACTTAAAGTCAATGCTATGATACGTTCACTTTTATTATGGAAGAAATGTCACAGACTCTGAATTGAATTTTGTTTGTTTGTTGTCGTTATTGTGTGACCTTTTGCAGATGATTGCATCGTTTTATGGTTCAGTACAAAACTCTGAACTTCAGTTGACTTTTGAAATTTGTAAGAGTTTGAACATTGATACTCTCTTACATGTTTTCTAATCAGTGCCCCCACTAGTGGGATTCGCGCAAGCACCGAATAATGTGTGTGGGGTCTTACTAGTTGAGTGTTTTGCCTATAAGAAAGAATTTCCAGTTGGTGTTTTTTAACCTAAGAAACTAAATTGGTTTTATAAACCTCAATTGGATTTAAACTTTTTGAACCATGTTTTGTTTTGGTCAATTGCTCAATCGTCATTCTACATTGGTTTTGTACTACGAGCATTCTGCGGTGAAAATGTAGTGTAACTGGTTCATTGTACTAACAGAATTCAACTAATGGGGCCTACGTTAATGGAACTCCTAATGAAAGCTATGTTGTAGACAGTTCTCATGTTTTAGTCTAGCATTTTGAACTTAAATTTAATGTGATGAGCGATTATGTTGGAAAAATGGTTGATGAATGTTCTTTCGCTCGACTCCTGCTGTGTTTTTAACCTCATTCTTGGCAGAATAATGACAATTCGATTCATGAAGTGGCAAAAAGAGGAAGAAGCTGCTATTAATTTACAATCACTTTTGAAATAATTTAGTAATGAAGCATTAAACAAAATATAAATATATATTGTAATGTAAATACAAAATAAAGGAGCTTAAGATAGAAATTGATGTGAGTTTCACGCTACTCTTCATTTTACACTTTAATTTAAATATTTTTTTATTCCATTTTATTATTTTTCACCCTAATAAATGTAACCTAAGTGTCCTCGGTAAAAAATGCACAAGTACAAAAGATGGGGTAAAAAGGCTTTGGAACTTCAGGTGTATTCAATGAGAGTACAATGAGTAGATGGTCATTGATTTCGTTTATCCTGTTCAGCAGTCCGCAGCACTTGGTTTGCCAATAATGAAAATGATTTTGCTTTATCTTGCATTTCTGTGGTTCGAATGTTGATACCCTGCCAAAATTCCAATGTAACAAATAAATTTGGCATGGACATTCTTTGAATAGTTGTTAGGCTGAAAATATACCAACCCTAACTATTTTTTTCCTTTCAATAAAGAAACTACCTGCAGTTTTTTTAAGTTCTCCTGCAGCTTGCTTTCTGCCAATTTAGCAGCGCCTGTTTCCTGCGGTGCCATATTCAAGATTGAGGCATTGTTCCATCACATTCAAGAATAGTAGATTTAAGGTCCCAGATAATAATCAATTTTAAAAATGGAATGATTTTGACATAACAAATCATCCAGATAAGAAGTCCTATGATCTTTCACATGCAAACCATCAAGGATCATTTCATGCTTGGAAAAATTTACATCACAGAATGCAAGTCAAGCATGATACTGAATGCACAACTGTACACACACATACACTTACATTGGAGGAAGAAGAAAACCCATATTTCTTCTTAATTTGATCAACTGCACCTGCTTGCTCATCTTGTTGCTCTTCTTTACTTGATGTTTTCTGGATGTTGCCCTTCATCTCTTTCAATCTTCCTGCATATTGGATGCTCAACTAATTTAGCTTGCAGCATTTTAGGTAAGAACTTTGATCATCTCCAACATATTCAGGCGGCATGAAGGAAAGATCAAAGGTTCTTCAAAGTTAAAATTTAAAAACCAGAGTTTCATGCTCATATTTGCTCATAAGTTGTAGTTCACTACATTCTAAAAATACAGTTTTGTTTGCCAGATATACTTGGTTGTTGGAAGGTGATGTTTAATCCATTCCTTAATGCAGGGGAAATGCAGTGTCAACATGCAGAGCAAGAACTAGAGTAGCCTAGAGACAAATTGTGAGAAGTCTTGGACACTAATTGGCGATTGATATTTCCTTGAAATTAAGTTTTGTATTTGTTTTCCTTTTGGTTTTTCTTCATTTTGTAAAACAGTACATATCCATGCTTAAACTGGTATTTTGCCCAAGAGATAGCATGTGAGGTACACATTTGTTCCTTTTCATATGAACACAGTAGTGTTAAGTAAGAGAATCTCATTACTTACAAGTACATTAAGCATTACTGCTGTTATTGATGCTGAACAGAGATTATTTCAGCATGATCATTTCATTTGGTCATACAAATCAAATGACAGAATATGAGTGATCATATGAGAAGATATTTCTTCATAAAAAGAAGATAAAATATAAGCAAATATGATCTTATTTCATCCCAATACTAGTAGTTCAAGTTCATATGTTTTATTTTAGCTCAACTCATGATCATGAATAAATAATTGTCTTACAAAAGTAAAGTAACTAACCTTTTAGAGCTTGAAACTTTCCAGTCAATTTCTTCTTATTAAGAGCTCCCAATATACTCTGATCTTTACGTTTTTCTTCATGATCGTCTAAGTCAATGTCATCTGCACAGGAGGAGAGGAGAACACCACTAAGTCATTGTCTCAAACTTAATTATCTATATGAAAGATAGAAAATGTAATATATGCAGACAGATGCTCACTGAAGATACCAAAAACAAGAAAA
>JBBMKG010681493.1:0-11243 GCA_037834515.1 Lespedeza cuneata | reverse complement strand
AAAAAAAAAATTAATAATTTCTAAATTGTAAGATATACTTTTATTGTAACAATATTCTTCTAAAAGTGATCGTTTATATTTTCTTACAGATCCTCTTAATACTCTACAAAAATATTAACTATTTAATATTTTCTCATATATAAAAAATGCCAAAATGGTCTCTAAGCGTGTCCTCGAGTAGTGACAAAATTCTCTCACGTGCCGCACGAGTTCCTCGCATCCTTTTAATAATATCACTTCTTAGATTCTTATATGCCATCTAGTTGAATAACTAAAAAATGCTGAAATTAATTAAATATTGGTAGATCTGGAACCAGAAAAATGAAAAAAATTCAGCACAAGCAGTAACCCAATGGGTCAGGTCCCCTCAAATGACTCAACTTCTGGATAGTATTGCACAACAAAAATTTCAATTCGTGATCATATTAATTTTATTTCTAAGAAATACTAACATTTTTATAAATTAATTATTCCCTGAAAAACTACACTAAAAATTATGAAATCATTTCATTATCATACGACAATAAATGATATATTTTTTTTGCTGAACACACTATATGCAATAATCATACTTATAAAAAAAAACCAGACACAGGCTGGCATTTAATTATTTATTTATAAAGTTTTCAATAATAATAATCGTGTGCAAGAAACAAAAAGTAGCACATTTTCAATTTCAAGTTTCAACCTTTCCAACGAAAGGTTTCACCTAAGAATCTCCCTCTATATCTATCTACCATTTTATCATCTTCCAAAAAACAAGACAAAAACCTCCGTGCGTGAGTACTTGGTTGCAACAAGGATGTCGTCTTCAACTTCAATGACACTTCTATGGATCTTCGCGGTGTCTCTGATGCTATCATCACGCGCGTTAAGCCAACCTCAAAAGCTATCAGCTTACGATATTCTGATGGAGTACGGTTTCCCAGTGGGTCTTCTTCCAAAAGGTGCCATAGGGTATTCTCTGAACCGTGAAACGGGTGAGTTCGCAGTGTATTTCGATGGCACGTGCACTTTCGACATAGAGTCCTACACGCTCAGCTATAAGTCCACCATAACGGGGGTTATCTCCAAGGGTAGGCTCTATAAACTTAAGGGTGTGTCCGTTAAAATCCTTCTCTTGTGGCTAAACATCGTTGAGGTCTCACGTAAGGGTAACGATATCTTCTTTTCTGTTGGAATCGCTTCCGCTGACTTTGGCGTTGAAAATTTCATCGAGAGTCCTCAGTGTGGATGCGGCTTCGATTGCAACAATTTGCCCCTAAACGGTGACGTTTCTCAGATTTAATTAGATTTTGATTTTATTCAATTGGCGATCGGATTATTGGACTCGCCTCAAGCTTGCAAATTGTAGATCTATGTTTATCTATCTATCTTTTTATTTAAAGTTAATAATAATAATTAGTCTAGTTTTATTGGGGAATTGTTTCCCCTCTTCGGCATAGGGTTTTCCGTCATTTGTGGTGGTACCATTCGCCTGAGATTCCAAACACATGTCACTGTAACTGGCACTACTACATTATTGTCTATTTGTCTTGCCCCTATCCATAATCTCATTGAACATATCGCTATTTTGTTTTATTTAAAAATAAGTATATAATACAATAATGTTGATTAATAATTTAATATTGAAGTAAGTACACAATAATGTCATATTATTAATATTGTGTCGTGAAAATTTTAGTTTATAAGAGTGTGAATTGTGTTTATTGTGTAGCTCTTTGTTTGATTGTAAACTCTATCTCCCATTTTTTTGACATTTTTTAGACCTTGTTCAAGGCGGTTGATGCATCGTATAACTAACAATTGTTCGATTATTAAGCACCGGATTGAAGTGCAATTGTCAATCTATATTCCGTATATATTGAGTCATGTGGTGATTTAAAGTTGAAATTAGTTAGGTGGACCTTAGTTGAGATATTTGAAGGAGATGATAAACACACAACCCGTACCTCACTGCGTGGCTTTTGAATCAACCAAGAATTGCAACTACTCAACTAATGGACTAGGGTATGGGCACCAATTTTACACTTTACAAGGGCCCACTAGAATACACTCCTCTGGTTTGGTTGGAATCTGGGGTTTGGATTATAAGTACCCCAACTTTTTATCACCCCAACTTTTTATCAAACAGTCAAATGAGTCAATCGTTTACCCACCACTCTAGGTCACTCACACACCACCAGCTGCAACTCACCAAGACAAAATTGGTATCAATTTTCATAAAAATAAAAACCCACCTCCCCAAAACCAATTCTAGGATCCATCCTTTTTTTGTTGTTGTTGATTTTCTTCTCAATCCCTTCAGTCTCTGCCCAAAACACTGCAACTATAGTTGGATATGATGTCTGTCCTTCGACATTATGACTTTCCAGTTGGGCCTCTTACTAATGGCGTGGTTGGCTACAATAGATGATACATTATTGATACTTGCACGTTTGTGATAGAATCTTACGAGTTGAAGTACATCTGTACAAGTCTACCATAACGGGAGACATCAGAAAGGACATATATCCTCGTATCCAGATTGAAAGGAATCCGAGTGAAAGTGTTGTTAAGCAACACTTGTTTTTGTGGCTAAACATTTTGTGACGGGATCCAATTCTCAGTGGGAATCGCTTCTGCGGACTTTGCGGTTGTTGCTTTGACTGTTTGATGGGGCTGGGAGCTGTATGAAGTTTGAACCAGTCATGTGATTTTGTGCTATCTTAATTAGGTGTATCTCGAATCACCGTGTGATGCTTATAGAGCTGTAACAGTGAATAAGATTGTTACGGTTATGATCAGTTGGATGTGTTGGTACTTGGTACCTCTTCAACAAGATAACGTGACATATAGTGGATACTTACTAGGAAATGTGAAGAGGATCTACGAATCCAACAGTTAGGATGAGAAGTCTAGGATTCTGCTTTGTCCTGCTTTTAATAATTTAATTAATCTACTTGTTCTGATATAATTATGGTGATTTTTGTCATTATTTGTGTGTCGTTAAGTTTTCATTGCCAGGATAATATGAAACCTACTTTTGGTTATATAGCTTGTATACTCTGCAATTTTGTAGTCCAAGCCGTCAAGTTGTAAAATTGTTTTATTAGAAATCTAAATAATTTTATCTTGTTTGAAGTCAAAATTAGGTGCAACTGATAAGGAACTTGATTATTCTTGAATAAATTTAGCCATATAAAGCTTCTTTATTTTTTTATAGGTAAAACCCAAATGAAGTTAATTAAGTTTAGCTAAAACTAGATATTGAAAGCGCTTTTACTGGTTTAAATAGGTCCACTTGATTTGACTCAAATAAGTTGGAATTCGATGTGATTTTTAGGTGATAGATAACAAGGTTTCAAAAACAATTAGAGTTAAAAATGCCCCTTAAAGAAATGAAAGATATTCGAACAACGGCATACTACATAGCTTGTTATACAAGTGTTGATGGTGGAAGTTATTTCGATCAGACTCGAAATCTCTAGATGACTTTCCACTTTCAATTCTAATAAATGCTGTATTTTGGGGACTCTTTATAATCAAATAATCAACTGTGTTCTTTTTGTCACATTAACGAGTTTATCTTTCAATTGGATGTCTAAATGTAATTTAAGTGTTCATCAATCAAATTTTAGTCCTCATAATTCCATTATTATCTCTCCTAGAAACTTATTATTTGGTATGAGTTTATTTTGTTTGCTATGTCAAAATGGTATATTAATACGGTTTTGTTAGCTGGTCTAAAATTGAAAATTTAGTCGTATGATTCTAAACATCTTTTTAACATCAAGTTATCCTTCTTTTTTCATAGAACATGAAGTTATCCTTATTCTACACATTTCATGAGCTGAAAAAGATAGGTGACTTCACTAGGTTGGAGACATAACATCGCTAATTGTTTTGCATATCACTTGATTAGTATTCATTTAACCATTAATATTCATTCCTGACTGACTCAGTCCCATCTCAACAATAGAGAAGAAACAGACCAAAAGCAATGGTAAAAGATTTAAAATGAGAAAAAGAGTTATGTAATGCGAGTGTAAAATGTTTTATATTATCATTCAATCACAATTATCTACTAATAATATTTATGTATTGACTTTTATATTTATTTCCTGAAAATCATTTAATTAGAGAATTGTGATTTATTTTACAGTGTGACTGCATCACTTTTAAACTCTTGAAATATTTATAACTTCTTATTTTTAGTTCAACCAAACAAATAATGAAGATATTCAAGAAACAAACAACCGGTAATGTTGAAAATATTAACCAAAAAAAGTGTAAGTTAGATAACAAACATGCAAATTGGTAGCTAGAAACTTGAATGGTTAATAGTAATAATAAAAAATTATATTTAAATTGAAAAAAAATTGATTATTGTCAATCAAAATTTCAATGAATATTTCTCCAAATGTGTCTACTGTCAAAACATTTTTTTTACAGTTTCTTTTTTTTACAATCACTTAGTCAGATACTTTCCATTAATAAGAGATGGTGGATACAATCTGAAATTACATCATGAATGATATCAAATTTAAAAGAGATAGAGTTCCTAACTAATGTATGAGCTACCATATTGGTTTCTCTTCTACCATGTTAAATGATAACATTGCAAAAATATCCTCATTATGAAAAAAATAAACTCAATATCTCCTTCATTTGATGAAGAATTAATCCACATTCTGAAATATCCTTCTCAACTTTATTTATGTGGTCTACAGTCAACTTTCAATATGATATAATGAAAATCTTGATTTGTTAACCAAATAAGATATTGCAAAATAGACATTTCTTCTCCTTCCCTTACTGTCATTATAGCAATCACAAAAGAAGCTTTGGCTTGCACAATATTACCAAATTCATCAAGTAACACAAGCTCCAAACCCTGTGAATCCTTTACTTGTAAAAAGGCAGCATCACAATTGCATTTTAGTAGGCCATTGGGTGGGGGAGTCCAACTATGAACTTGCTGTCTTTCAATTTGCTGCACCTCCAAATTCTGCACAAAATTCGCTGCTTCCCAATCAAATAAAATGGTCTTAGCTCTGTCCAAAACTGAATTCACCTCTTCCTACTTAGATTTCCAGAGCATTTCATTCTTCTTCTCCAACTACTCCACATAACCATAACCAATAATTGAAAGTGGTCCATAGTTAAATACTCATACCCATGTAACTTAAATACTAGCTCTTTAAATGATTCATATATTAAAAACCAACAATCAATTTTGGTCCAAATATCACACTGCTGCCACCCTTCAATACTTTAGCTTGGACAAGTAATAAAAGTATGCCACCCTTCATATACTAAACCTATATAAAATAATAGTCCAACACTTATACTAAATTACACATCTTAATCCTATGAAACTTAGCATTTTATAAGGATGGTTTAGTTATTTTACTTTGATTTGACATTTGATAAGAGAAGTTATTATTAATATATATTATATAGGTTGTTAGTATAATAAGATAAAACACCTTTTCACTGCATTCTCTGTTTTTTTTTAAAGAGATAGTATATATATATATATATATATATATGAGATTTGATGACTTAATAATTTTTGATTACTTAATAATTTTTTATTAAAAACATTAAAATATAACATGAGAATTTAGATTTGAGTTTGGTCATGAATTTTATTAATAAATATGAATTAACAACTTAAGGTGAATGTTAATTGAAATTTATAAACAAGTATTATATTATAAAATAAAGTTAATTGCGGAAGACTATTGTGAAATAGTATATATATATAAATTAATTGTATTAATTTCGTCACAAAACATTAATTATTTATAAAAAATTAACAGCCATATTATTTCATATAAAATATTATGAACGTGATCACAAGGATAAACATTTATTTTAAAAAATTATTTGAAGAATTAATTTATTTTATACAAAACTAAAATAGAACTTAAAATAAAAGACTATAACCTATTTTAGTTTTGAAACTTTAGAAATAAGTAAATAGCCAAAGTAAAGAGGCCACCCGCTAGACTTCACGAAACGCTGTCGTTTACTTCTTTCCCTTCCATCCCACCTCGTGCAAAACAACGAAGCGAGAGTCCCAATTCCCAAACACCAACCAGATTTCAATTCCAACAACAACAACAGAGCATGTCCATCGTCTCCGTCGTCCTCCTCCTCCTCCTCTCGCCGGCGATCACCGCCACTGCCGCTCCGACGGCGTACGAGATGCTGGAGAGTTTCCACTTTCCCGAAGGCATTCTCCCGAAAGGAGTGACCGGCTACGAGCTGGACCCGTCCACCGGCAAATTCCGCGCCGATCTGAACGGTTCATGCAGTTTCGCGCTCGAAGGTTCGTACCAGTTGAGTTACGAACCGACTATCACCGGTTACATCTCCGAAGGAAGACTCACCGAACTCCGAGGGATTAGCGTGAAGGTTCTCTTTTTCTGGCTCAACATTCTCGACGTCGCTCGTGTCGGCGATGACCTCGATTTCTCCGTCGGCGTCGCTTCCGCTTCGTTTCCTCTCGATAACTTCTTCGTCTCTCCACAGTGCGGTTGTGGTTTGAATTGCGATGATTTCCAAGTAAGGAAGCTTAAACTCGGAAACCCTACCTCCATTTCCTCTCTGTAAATATTCAAGTCATTTCAATTAAACTCTCCTTTATGATTAATTAGTTATTAGTTATTATGATAATGGTTTACGCTTCACGCATGTATTGTATGATATTAAGTAATATATAGTATTATTATTATATTATATTATATTTATTGCCGACTGAAGAGAGTGTTATTATTGATTTTCGATTTTCGTGATGATTGTGGAGGTGTTGTTAATGTTCTGCGGTTCTTTCCATTTGATTCAAATTGTTGCAGAAAATGATTTGATGTTACAAAGCATAGCATAGTAATGGCCAATGGGAGGAAAGATTTAAAAAACCCTCCGCAACATTAAGATTTTTAGGTATCTGTTACTATAACGCGCCGTAATTGTAGCTGCATCGTTTGCATTTATCTATAATTTTTCACAATAACAAGAAATGTGACGAAACCGCGAGAGTTAAGCGGGTGCATTACTCTGATTGTTGAATATTGGAGAGTGACGGAGTGCTAATATTATTCGCTGGCTTTTGGTATCTAGAAAGACGTTTGGGTTTTCTGCTTTACCGTTTGTGGTAGGATGTCTTGTCATGAATAGTTGGAATATTTTATGGTATGATCACTGATTGTTATTGTTGCAAGTGGGATTAACACTTTGTGACTATGGGGCCATAATTGTATGTCCTCATTTGGATCTCTGGCTAGCCTTTTGTTTTGGTCACTGGCTTTCCACATTATTTATTGCGCACTCGTTGCGAGTGCTGCTTCTTATGCACTAATAATGAATGAGAAATCTCGAGTGGGATTATACAAGGACGTGCAGTATCGTAGCAAATGTCAGTATGTGGGAAATGGAGAACCTTGCAGTAAATCTGTTCTGGATCATTCAATTCAATGATGACATCACCAGCGCCAACACACGTCCGAAAAAGGTTAACCTCATGTTCAATTTTCACATCCCAAATTCTCCAGGTTGAAATGTATCTTTACCTAGTTAACTCTCCGTGGTCTAAGCCGAGAATGCACCAGAATTAAGGGCAACATAGTAGTGTATATAAGTGGGGTTTATATGTTAGTTTTGTAAGATTGAATCATTTTCTTGTTAGGCCTATCAACTTCTTGTGTAGACATCAACGGCTACAAAAATATTTTCTACACAGATCAATTTTTTAATACACCCTACAAATATATTACCAGATTAGCAATATGCTATGGCGACCATAAGGGCCCAAAAATAACAACTTATTCAAGCATTAAAAATATCAATTTAATTTCCACCAAAGTTTT
Source organism: Lespedeza cuneata (assembly GCA_037834515.1). Lineage (NCBI taxonomy): Eukaryota > Viridiplantae > Streptophyta > Magnoliopsida > Fabales > Fabaceae > Lespedeza > Lespedeza cuneata. The sequence continues at coordinate 3,387 of JBBMKG010681493.1, read as the reverse complement.
AAACTCCTTTTCTCATTTAATATTTTTGTTGTATGTATGAGTAGAAAAAATACCTTGTATATAATAAATTATATCGAGTATAGTGTAATTACGTGCTTATTTATTGTGCAATATATGTTTACGCTTTGCTATGTACATTAGGGACCGTTGTCTATTCTTTCACCCTGGACCTATATAATGTCAGAAACGGGCCTGTGTAAGACATTGATTAAGGGATCTCTCACCATGATAATTGCTAGTGGTGAGGGTAAAAACAAGGAACATCACCATCACTGATTTTAATAACATCTTCCTCTGTAAAATTGGAGGAGCCGTTGATAAAAAGAAGTTCAACGCAAGTGGACAAACTTTAACTTTGAACTCTATACTTGATGATTTCATGCTCGCTTTGAGCTGGAACGCCTACCTTGATATGTTCCAAGCCAATTTGGGCCGAGCTAGTTCATTTGAGCCTGCTTATTGTAGGTCTAATTAGACTGGTACATAACATAACAAGTTGAATATAATTCAAGTTCATAAATTACTTCTTTTTTTCTCATGGCGTTTTCCACTCCTTGAAAAAAAAAATTGATTTGAAGGTTCTTATTTGATTTTTTTATATTTACTTTGGTGTTTTAAATTATATATTTAAGACAATTTAGCTAACTCTTTTTATAAAAAAATTAAAATTGACTACTACTCTAAATAATTGCATGCATTTAGGTAAATTCTATAAGAAAGAGAGAAATTAATCTGTTTGGTTTAAGAAAATACTATTAATCATAAAATTATAAGTAATATCAATGATTGATGAGAAAAAAATTAAGTTTGATTTATAAAATATTAGAAGTTTGATTTATAAAGTATTAGAAGTTTAAACTTAATGCAACTTTTTATGTAACTTAATGTATTTATTTAATCGAGCTAAATGAGTATAGCGTGTATCAAAATATACAAAGATTGAAACTAATTTACTTAATTCCATTTTTAATTTAAGTGTTTCAATTTTATTTGTCAAATTTATTTTCATTTTGTGAGTTGTTTTCAATTTTATTAATTTAACATTCATTGGATATTTTCGTGATAAAAAGGTAAGATAAAGGTAAGAAAAGAGAAATTAATCTCATGAAATGATGGCTTTTAGATTATATTATAACTTGCATTTTACTCTGTTCAAAAGAATAATTATTTATTTTATATAATTAAAACTATAACAAATAAATACTTTTAATTATAGAAAATATGCCATAATAAAATTTCATAATAATAAATATGTAAAAGTACAAATTATATTTTATATCAATAAATAATTCATATGACATAAAATTATTTTTAATTAATGATAATTTATATAAAAATATTCAAATGCTTTTTAAAAATAAATGCAAAAATAATCTAATATAAAAGATAAGAATTTAACAAATTTTTTAAAAGTAAAAACACTCGTTGAAGAAAAATAAATAAAAACACTTTTATTGAAGAATGGTCCTTGAAATTAACATATTTATTAATTATATCTTTATTTAATCTGAAATTGTCTATGTTTAATAAAAATAAGATGTTGACTGAAAATTGTTAAGCTAATATACACATGTTGATTGTCATGTCTATATATATAGATAATTGATTTTTTATATTTTGTTATCAAAATATATTTTAGTTAATTATAATTTTAGATATTTTAGTTAATTTTGAATTTATCATTTCTTGCAATATTTCAAAATTTGAAAGCCAATAAAAATATTTGATGGACACAGCTACAAGCCAACACTTGATAGAAAAATGATTCTAAGTGCGTTGTGCGCATTGAGACACATAAACCATAACTTGTGTTGTGGTCGTGGCTGCCTTAATCTCAGTAAAGAATTTGCTGCCTGAATAAATGAGATGAAACTGAAAACAATCTATAGGACAGGTCGAGCCATTGCCAATTGGGCACTGTCTGCATCTCATATTCAGAGTAGCAGAGGGAGTTTACAAGTTAGTTTCTCCACTTGCTCTCGTCCTTAAATTTTCCTTCTTTTTTTTTTTCTTTTGTAATTATGCTGAAATCGCTATCGAATCTTATTTTATTGGTTGGAGTTTAATGGCCAAACATTATTATCTGAGGATTGGCAGAAGGCCACTGAAAAGACCTAGAATGACTAACAATTTTTTTTTTAATTTGTAAATACATTTTTCTCTTCAAGTAATAGACAAATGAATAAGAACCCAGGTACGTAGTATTAAACAGGAAGAGAATTGAGCTGAAATTTAATTGACAAATGACCGAAATGAGTATCAACATTTATGCTTTAATTTTTTTAGAAGTGAGCGCGAGAAATGAGAAAAAAATAATAACAAAGAAAGAATGAGATAAGTTTATATTTTCTTTAATTAACTTGATTAAATAAAAAATAGTTCAAGTTTTTCTTTATTAAGTGAAAAATGAGAAGAAAGAATGTGAATTATAAGTAGAATTACCATTTTAACCTTATTTAACACATAATTATTTAAAAATTCACAAAATAAAAAATATATATATTGAAGTGAATATCAACAAACTTGGTAGTACAACTTATAAGTAGTTGGGTTCTTTGCACTGTCTTAAGATTTTAGTATTTTTGTGGTAAAGAAAAATAAAACAATAAATTCATATTCTGTGCGATGCATGAGCTGGTTGCTTTATGTGGTATTTACAAATTGAGAATTTCTTTTATTTTTTTCTTTAAGCAAAAAACCTTTTTTTCTGTGGAAAAAAGTTAATAAAGTGCAATTTAGAGAAATTGTTTTGTTAGAGAAATACTTTAATTATTTAAACATGAAAAATTAATTTATTTTATACAATTATTTTGTGTTTTCTTATACAAAGCATACAAATACATTACACAAAATTAAAAGTTATCTCATATTAAAGTTCATAAAATATATTTTTAAAAATATGTAAGATGCATGGTTTCTTTATGACACTTTCAGAAATCGATAGATACTTTAAAAAGAAAAGTGTTCTTAATTAACGAAGTATAAAAAGATCGAACTATACTAACAATATATAAATTAAAATTAATCTTGCTATTATTAAAAAAATTAGCTCAATTAAGTGAATAAGGCACATGAGTTTGTAGTAAATTTGTTTACACTGGTGTTTGATAAAACATAGACTTCTTACTGTAATGGTTGAAAATGCTGTCCTGAGCAGCATTGAATGGATGAGAGGTTTGTCGGTCCACACACTGTATAGAAAAGTAAGTAAATTATATATAGAATTTTGGTTTTTTTTTTTTTTAATTTTACTCGACAGACACTCATTTTTAGTACTATTTTCAATCTTTTAAAAGGAATTATGGATTAATATTTTTTAATATTAAGGAGAGATTAATATAATAATGTATAAAGAGTATCAATGCATTAATTTTTAAATAATTAAGA